>DF241117.1:2163-75255 GCA_000507305.1 Breviolum minutum Mf 1.05b.01
CATCATCAATCATCATCAATCATCATCAATCATCATCAATCATCATCAATCATCATCAATCATCATCAATCATCATCATGCAACCAAAGACACCAAAATTTTCGAGTGCAGGTCACTGCAACTTCGGGCATCTTGTTTTTTGTTCACCAAAAAAATACCCCTGCAATTCTAAAAGCCAACAATTCTAGGGTAGATCTGCCGCTCAGAGCCGCAGCTCTAGGCGAAACGTAAAACGAGGAATCCCTAAATTTTGTCGTTTCGAGGGGTTGACATATGGGTGTTTCCAAAAATAGGGGTACCCCAAAATGGATGGTTTATAGTGGAAAACCCTATCAAAATGGATGATTTGGGGATACCACTATGTTTGGAAACACCTATATATAAATCGGGTAAAACACCCACCCTGCAACAGTGGAAAGTGAAGGCTAGCATTGGCCCCCCCTTCATAAAAATCAAATAGATGGTCTTTTCCAATGTTACAGGGTGGGGGGGAACATAGGAAAGTACCATGAATTCTTTTTGGGATTTAAGTTCAGCTGTTCGGCTGTTTTTCCATGGTCCGGTGGTATTGGAAATAAGTCGTCACGATTGGTATTGGTGTGTTGTTTTTGATTTTTATACATACTTAGAGCCACGAGTTTCACACCCTCCATTGTACTGGCTGTTTTTATGTTGCCAAAAAAAACATGCAAACCAACCCACGCAAAACAACTCGCAGTTTGTTTCTATAAAACACCTCTCGCCCCCACACACTAACAGTCACAACCACAAACCAACAAACAAACAAACAAACAAACAAACAAACAATCAATCAAACAACCAAACAATCAATCAATCAATCAATCAATCAATCAATCAATCAAAGAAAAAACCCGTCTCCTCCTTTTTAAAACGCACCCCCAAAAAAAAACAAGCCATCCCCTGGTTGGAGGTCACGTTTTCACCATCCCAAAAAAAAGGACACGACTTGAATCACCAAAAAAAAATCACCACCTCTGAATTGATCCGCCGATTGCCATAATTGGAGCCCGCCCAGCCGATGCAGGGCATCACGGCGGTAGAACCTGCCTGGCGCTGGCACCGCGCTCGCGATGGGTTTGGTGACGAGGATGGGAGGACGATTCCCCCAATTTTTCCAACCAAAAACACCGGTGTTTTTTGTTTGAGCTTGGTTTCATACCAGACTGAAAGCATACCAAATTTTTTTAAAGGCTGGAAAATGGTTGGGTGGGTTTTTTTCAAACTTTACGTAACAGGTTTTTTCTGTCAGCTGTCGTAACTCGAAGGACCACCGTGGTCGTTAAGTGGGAAAATGGACCATTGAAAAATTCCAAACGCCGGGCCATGAAAACGTGAAGACCGCACGAAAGGTTTCTCGGACCTCTGTGAAAGGTGGTGATTCTGATTCCGCGTTTTTTTTGAAAAACCGATCCAGGAAGGCATAGAAGGCTGACTGTTCCAATCTCCCACCCCACCAAGACCTTGAGAAAAAAAAAGGCACAGAAAAGTTTGCTAGTTTGCTAGTTAGAAACCCCCAGTTTTGGATGATTTTAAAAATTCCTACTAAAAAAATCGTCGACTTGGCAAAACGCCTACATGTCTTTAATGTTCGATTTGGACTTCCACGGGTACTTGGAGGATCACCCCAGTTAGTAGCTGGTTAGTAACCCCCATGTATAAGCCATTTAGCCCATTTGGAAGGGGAATAAGCCTACATAGGGGACTTACGATCACCATGGTTATTAACCACTTACAAGTCCTGGGATGATCCTCCAAGTAAAGCTACCTTCCTTCACTTCTCCAAGGCCCAAAGACCTCCAAAGCTGCTGCACAAGGTGCAGCAATATGGTTCAAGATCACGTCCACCATGATCTGCCCGATTTCCCCCCCGGTAGCTTCGGGAGATTTTTTTGCGGTGGAAAAAAACGAAGCTACCGTGGGTCCGAGGGACTCTGGAGTGAAGTAACTTGATGAGTTCATCGGACTTTATCATGTACCTTCTGGTAAGCTAACATATTAACATAGCAACGGAAATGCACCTTTTCTCATAGGAAATACATCTTACAAATGGTGGCATTTCCCGTTTGCTATGTTAGTTTTACAAAAAAAAATCCTGGCCAACGCTTTTTTGTTGGGTCGGAAAATTTCGGGCCAGCATTTGAAAAAATCCCGAAGCTTGTGCGAACAGGTGACTCCTGGAAAAAGTCGTTGTTGTCCCTGAAAGCCGCCAACCAGTTTGGAATGGATGATTAAATGGTGAAACGACCATTTTATATGCAATGATTTGGTTTCATCATAACAACTGAAACAACCAATTTTCCAAAAAGATTTTTTGTTGGAGTACCAGGTCAGGGCCGGGGTGAAGTTGTGAAAAAAAAAGGGCAACAGATACCATGTGCCAAAAGTGTGGTTTGAATCGTTTCCTTCCCAAAAGGATCACCCTCCAGGGGAGTAATCCTTAGTGATTCGGGTCAAAGGTGTCTTTAAGGAAATTGTTTCTCTCAGGAGTTGCTGTCAGCTGACCTTTTTTCGTTTTCACCCCCGGAAGTTTAACAGCGAGTTTGCCCCTGAAAAATGTGGGAAAGGAAGACAATCCTTTCCTGGAAAACGGTCACTTTTTAGGGGGTAAACTTGATGTTAAACTGGGGGGGGTAAGAAGTTTAACAATGCCAGCCTCCCAAAAAAATATCTTACCATCCTGGAACCCCAAACAACCATTTATAAATGGATGTTTGGTGAAACAAACATTTTCTATATAAAGATTTGGAATCATCCAATTGAAACAACCATTTATAAATGGTTGGCCTTGGGGTTCCAGGTACGCCCATGAATAAAACTCCAAAACTCTCCCGCTGCGCTTCCAACTTCACACCATGTTCAGGTACCTACAATGGAGGTACGATTTCGAACGCTACTTTTTGGGGGCTATTTTTGAGGGTGGGGAAACTTCCCTTTCATAAGCCGTATCCATAAAAAACAGCTTATAATGTGAAAATTCCTCCATGTTAGGTACCTGAATGATTTTTTGGATTCCAACTGCGACACGTTCTTTTTTTAAAGCCAAAGGCCTATGACAAAACCTGCGATTTTAGTCGGCGTTCGATTCGTAAATGGGTACGATCTCTCCCAAGGGGAGAATTCGCAAAAAAAAATTCGCCAACTTCGCGTCGGAATGTCAGATGTCGGATGTCTAAGCCCGGGGGGGGGGAAGCCTCTTTGGCGTGACAAGCGTCTAGTTTCATGAATTATCAGTGAGATTTTCAGGGACCCCCAATGATGGGACCCCTTTATGGTAAGTTTCCCATACTATTCCCATATCTTTAGGGATTATGATGGGACCTAAAGATATGGGAAGCTCGTATGGGAAACTTACCATTTTCAGGAGTCCCATCATTGGGGGTCCCTGAAAATACCCTTGAAATTGTGATGTTTCACGGATGATGAGCTTTTTTTAAGCTATGATTTTTGTTGATACGTTGGCTTAACTAACGAGTTTTGCAAGTTGTTGAACATGAAGCTTTCCCACTGCAACTTTTATCATGGCTAAATATGAAACTTTCAATTTGCTCGTGAAAAAATTGTTTGACATGACAACAAAAAACACTACGTTTTCGTAAAGGATTAGCAAAAGATTCATCATTTGTTAAGTAGTCATATATGGGCAAACAGGACCCATTCACCAACCTGAATATACTTCCAATGTTGGATTGTTTCCACAACCTACCAACACGAGGCATCCTGCGTTTTTTCTGAGCATTTTGCTGCTGAAACCCACCAGAAGAAAGTCATCCCAATTTGATTAAACCAACGTTTTTGAGGGGCCTAAATTGATTGCCATCCCTTGATGTTGTTGGAAAAATATGTTGAAGTGAGGATTCTTAGGTCAATTTTCTTCTGGCTAATTTTTGTTCTGGCGTTTCATATCCTCAAGCATAAAAAGGAAGTTGATTGATGATAATTTGTGGTTGATACCGATTGTTAATATCAATGTCAAATCCCCAAGCAAGTTGATCCTCAACCAATGTTTGAATCCTCCCCAAAAAATTGGTCAACCAAAATCAAAGGGATAAAAGGGAAAGTTTTTTGAAGTCGCACCCAACCTACCTATTTGTTGCATGGGCTTAAAAACTGTTAGTTTTTGAGGAGGGTACTATATGATGAAGCTGATTTTTTTTTTTCGGAAAGCCATGTCGCAGTCAATTTCAAGTGCTCCCTGGAAAGGTTCATTTGGGGATTTTCCCTTAGCCTGTTTTCAGAGGGTTTTTTCTGGCGAAATCACCGTTTTTGGGGGCCCGGAAAATTCACCCATTTTTGGTCGTTGAAGTTTGACAGATGGACCCCAAAACTTGTACGTCAAAAAAGGGCTTCCCTGGAAGTGCTTGGCCACCATTTTTGTAGGTTGGTGAAACCAAACCACCAACATTTTCAAACCAAGGGGTTGAAAATCATCTTCCAAAGGGAAGTTTACCATGTTTTTTTGAATGGTGGCGTGCCGACTTCCAGGGGAAGGCTTTTTTTCCTTCAAAGATGGAGCATTCAAAAGAATTGATGCCAAATCGAATCATAACCCTCTGCCACCTTCAGAGTTTGGGGAACAAAATCTCCATCTCAAGAAATCAGATGATCAACGCATCTTTTTGATGAAAATTCAGTGACTGGAGCCTCGGGCAGCTCTTCAATCCACCCATATAAACCAAGCATAATCCAAGAACAACAAAAAATCCCTCCCCCCTCAAATCCAAAAAGAAAAAAGGAAAGACATCTTTTTACTTTTTTACTAACACATTATATATCTTTGTTTAAAGATCTTTTATTTCGCTATTTCCAAAGCACCAAAAAAAAATTACACAACCCCTTTGTAGCGCTACAAGGGCTTTCCAAACAACAAAAACACATTGGAGTTTGCCCACAGACATGGTGCAAAATCTCGCGGCCCCTCTTAAGGAGCCAGCGGGGCCACAACTGAAGGCCCTCAACCCTCGCTCATCCCCCCCCAACAGGGGTCCGCCGGGGGGTAATACGTCCCCGGGCCGCTAAACAACGGGGTATTCGTTTTTTCGGTCACCGGTCCTCCGATCTGCGGGACCCTTTTTCAAACTCCAATCCGAAGCTCCGTCCAGGTAGGTGAAGATGCTAGGGATATTTATGTTCGGGAATTTGCTTAAACCTGGTGATTCAAAGTGACCTTTTTGGGATGATTAAGTGACCCTTTCAAGGGGTTAAGTGACCTCCAACTAGGGAATCAAAAGGTCACTTTGAATCACCTGGTAAACATCAAATTCCCAAAGTGATGATGATGATGAAAAAAACCATGAGTTTTTCTTTGGAAAAATCCCATTTTTGGCCACGAAAAACATACGAAAAACCTACTTAACCCTTTTTTGAAGGGTCAACCCACCATCCCAAAAAGGTCACGGGGCGCAGAATTACCGGGAGATTTAGGGGTCTTGTCCTTTAACCTCCGCCGTGGTTAGGATCACCCCCATTTATAAGCCATGCAGTTCGGCCTTTTGGCACTGCTCCCTGCTTAGGGGACTTATTAACCATGGACCAATTGACCACGTATCCAAGTCCTGGGATGATCCTCCAAGCAGGTGATGACCCAGCCGTGACCTTTTGATTCCCGAGTTTTGGAGGTCACTCTGAACCAATTTCCCCGGGTGGTAGTCAACATTTATCATGTCCACTCTGAATCTCTTGGTTGGAAATAGAAATTCAGTTGAGATTCGATTCGAAGGGATTTTTTGCGCCGACCGACGGACCAATTTTTCAACGCTTGACTTGGAAGAAAAATCCCGGAAAATCTACCAAGTTAAGGTAAAGTTTAAACCCTGCAAGTCCAAGTCAAAAACAACAATTTATATTCAACAAAAAAATTGGAGTCTACCCTGGAAATGTTAAATGAATCCCTGCTTCAAAATGGTTTGGTCTTTTTGGTTCAAGATCATGGAATGAATGGCCGATGTTTAAGGACTCCTATGGATAAATATCACCTGGAACCCCAAGGCCAACCATTTATAAATGGATGGAAATGGTGATTTCCAACCATTTTCTCTATAAAGATTTGGTTCATCATCCAACTGAAACATCCATTTATAAATGGTTGGCTGTTTGGGGTTCCAGGCAGCGCTCTTTAGGATCAAGACGCCTGTCGGGCGGATGAGGCTAAGATGGGAAAAAGATGACCAAAGGTGACGGTCAAACAGGTGTTTTTAGAGGGGGGTGGTGGGGATCAACAACAACCAACAACTCCTTCGGGAAAACATACCGGGGACTGTCGGGAGAAGTTTGGATTGGAATCCATGTCGAACATCGACTTCGGAGAGGGTAAATGTTGACTCCTGACTCCTGCTACCTTGGTGAAGTCTGTAGCAAATCATATGACACCCCTGAAAATTAACATGTTCCATTGGAAAATCCCCCATGTTTCAATAGGGAAATACATCTTCAGGGAATTAACATATCCCACCAAACGGGAAAAGGAAAATCATCGACTCAAAATGCCATTTTTGGGGGATATGTTAGTTCCCTGGAGGGTACATCTTCAAAATGGAGGATTTCCCATTGTCATGTTGGGTTTTCGGGGGTGTAGATCCACCCAACATTGCATGCTGATAGGTTGCCAGGGAGTTTTGGTACCGAAAGGGCGGCTAAAATGGACCCATCCCTAAATCAAAATGACCCAATTCCGCTTTCTGTGAATTTTAGAATAAAAAAACAGTTTAGCATCTCTTACTTTCACCCAGTTTTGTGTTTTCCCAAAAAATAAAAAACTGTCAAGAAATCTATTCATACTCTTGATTTTTAATAGATCCTGCATCAGTTGATATAGTAAATATCTTATTATCTACAGCTTTTTATACCCCCAACAGTGTGCATGATTTTCTTTCAATCAACCTCTTTTAAGTGGTAAGTGTTTACAAGTTGTTTTCATCCAAGTCAAGAGCTCTGGAAAATAAACGATTCTGAAGATCAAAATCACCCAGTGCTTGGTAAGTGCACTGAAGCGAATTGAACGTAATGAACGTGTGACTCGTGACCCATCCTTTTGGTTCGTGCGAAGCATACAGCATACCCCCCCCAATGCCCACACCCTCATTAAGGCCGGGTTATTGACCATCATTGTCTAGTTAGGTTTTTCCAAGGAGATTTCCTATCAAAGGTCCGTCCAAGCTCTGTCTGTCATTTGTGTCACCTTAGAAACAAAAGCACGTCGTCACTAAAATACACGGATTGGTCTATTAGGGGTGATCCTATAAAGGCTAATGAACCAATCACCAAATAATTGGATAGTTTTTTCGCAACCTAATCCCCCCCTTTTAAAACCACTAAGCTCAACCAGGATGAACTGGTTTACTCAATTGCAAAAGGTCTTTCTGATTTTTTTTGATTGTGGGAGGGTGATGCTACTGTTTCCCCTCCACTCTTCACCCAATAAAAGAATAAATTGCTACATCAATCATCAATGGTGAAAAATTCAACCTTTCACTTCTGAAATGCTGGAAGTCCCCTGGAAGTCCTGGGTGGGTTTTCCACCATCTTTTTTAGGAAGGTTGGGAACTCCGAGTGAGTTTCACCATTCTTTGGCCAGGTAGAGGTTGTGCTTACATCTTCCAAGGTTTGGGAGGTTTACCTTTTTTTGAAAAAGGGTGGCTTTCACTCGCCGACTTCCAGGGATTATGCAAGAATTTTTACAAAGCCCTTTTTTTATACAAGAAAACACTGGAATCACTGGAATCTATTGGAAAACATCCCAACAAATTCCTGAAATTGTGCAAAAAACATGTCAAATCTGGTGGACCCTTTTTTGCTGGAATCATAAATAATAATTTTTTGAAAAAAAATCGACAATTCCAAACCCTTTGGGAATCTTCAACAAACTCAAGCATCTCTTTTGCAATTTTCGGGCATCCATTCACGCGACCATGACAGGCATGAAGGAGCTTGGGTCACCGTGTCAGGTCGCGCACGAAACGGTTCTCGAGACAGCCGGTAGTTTAAAATGATCGCCTAAAATAACGAGGTCACTTCGGACCCCCTTAAAGTTGGTTCCTCCAGGTTTCCTTCACTGAAGGAGAAAAAGGGCGCAAAATCCTCGATGACGGAAAGGCAGCCAGAAACGCGATTTTGACAAGCATTAAAAGGCATAGGAAATCCGAAAAAAATAGTGATGATGGGAAGAAGAAGAACAACAACAACAACAACAACAACAACGAGAAGAACAATACCCAGCTACCCACAAAAAAGTCGCAAAATCGCGCAACTGTTGGGTGTCTTTTCCTCCAATGATTTTCCACCGATCAGTGACAAAACATGATGCCTGTCCGCGCTGGTTACCGAGGACTTCGCAGCGGGGGGGAAAGCTCTACCGGATGAACGGTCACGTCGGATACCGCCGGCCGAAAGAGGTTGCAATGCTTGTTTTGATATGCAACGAAACAGGTGAGAAACCCATAATACCCTCCTGAAGTTTATAGCACCTGAAACTAGGCCTTCCCAGTAGGAAATTACATCTTCCAACCATCAATTTGCAGGTGCGAACTGTTAGTTTCCGGGAGTGTAGGTGTCTGTCTCCCCCATTTCCAAGAAACAAAGTGGTAACTAGGCAGTAGGATGTGATTGGTCACAATGGGCGTTGAGGACGTATAGGGCCTTGTTTTTATAAGTAAATTCAGTATATAAACCATTTGAAAAAGTTGTTGTAACTCATGGGATTATATACCCTCCCCCAAACAAAAAATTCATCAAGTTACACTAAAAAAACTCCAGAAAAATCAACTGTGTGATTTTTTGAGGTATCCATCTGTTTCAGTAAAGCTTCAGTTATAGGAAGTCCACTTTTGAGGTCACTTTTGTTGTGAAATCGCCAAGTGTCTCGGACCACTTTGTTCGGATCATCTCAAGACTTGCATAAGTGGTTAATTGGCCCACGGTTAGTTTTTGTCCCCTGAGGATCCGGTTGAAGGACCCCTTCCATTCATGGCCATGAAAATGGCTTACAAAGGGGGGTGATCTTAACCACTTACAAGTCCTGGGATGATCCTCCAATTGGTGGTACCTCGCTGATTGAACAACGTCGATAGCCGTAAATCCTTCATGGGCTCAATAGGTTACTTGCATATACTTTCATGGTGAATAGGTGAAAAAAATCCAGCTACAACTATCGCTTGCTTTAATCTAAAAAAGGCCAACAAAAAATAACCCATGTCTTTTTTTTGGGAACCTGGAACCATGTTTCTTCCAAACTACATCCTTTTGTCTTCACACCACCGTTTCCCAAACAAAAACACACACACTGAATCACACAACACACAAAAACAAATGTGTTTTTTTTTTCGGTTCTTTGGCATGTTTTCATGACAACTACCCCGAGGGAGAGAACATCCAACCAAAATCCCATGGGCCCGGGGGCGACCAACAAGACGTCGTTCGTCGGTGTTAAGTTTGTTTTCCTTCCCTCTCCCGCGAGGTGGAGGCCAAAATTGGTGGTAAAGGACCACCTCAGGGATTATGACCTCATGGGTTTCCAGGCATTTTTTTCGGCGCGAAAAAAATCATCAAAACTGGGGTTTTTCCGGATACTTTCCATTGGAATCCTTGGTTGTTTAATGTTTAATTCATAGGGATCCTGGAATAAAGGTTTATGTATTATAGTATTGTAATCACCACATGATCCAAGTTTGTAATGGATGGATGGTTAAATGGTGAAGGCCAACCGTTTTTCACTGTAAAAGTCAAGGAAAATGGTGGAGCTAAAGGTTGCCGACCTTTCTGAAGCTGCGACTCTCGAAAAAATCCCAAGCAAAATGCACACACCCCTCAGAGTAGCTAGACTTCCTAAGGAATACAGCTTCCCCCCTGGAAACTAAGATATGTAATTATAGCTCGTGGTTTCCAACCCATTTCAAACATATATTTGGGAAACCATGTCATGGTGAAACCACCATACTCCAGCGCAACTGAGGCAAAATTTTCTCAGCATTTTCGTCTAAGGGTCAAACCAACCGTTCAACCAACAAGGTCTCACCGAACCCAACCGTTCTAGGCTTCCTATAAGGACCCAGGAGTAGATACAAGCTTTACCAAAAAATCATTGCCCTCCATGGGAATTCACATATCCCATCCCAGGGATGGCATTTTTGGAGTCGATGATTTTCCGAAACTTCCACGTGGGAGGTTGGAGGTGGATTGTGATCGTTCCCTGGAGGCTGCCGGTCAAACACTAGGGCAATCTTTTTTACCAAAGAAAACCCAACCATCCCTTCCTCGAACACCACCCAACTTGAGTCCAAATGAATCATCTTTCAATAAACAGCTGATTTCCCTGAAACAAAGGGGTTCCATCAAAAACCCTTCCTCCATTTTTGGGGGGTCCCAGGTAAGTCGGTTTCTCAAGGTGACCGCGAAGTTTGAATAAATGGCAACTACCTGGAAAAGTTTCGCCGAGGCGTTCAGTTCATTACCATCAACCTGGAAAACATAGGAAATTCGTACTACGTGGATTTTTTTGGAGCAACGTTTTGCAGGCTGTGGCCGGTTTTAGGTTTGAAAAAGTTGTAAATGGAATTATAATACGCAACGGCCACCAAGAACTTCCAGGAACTTCCCCAACAACCAAACCCGAAACCCGAAGTTAAAACCTCCTGAAAACTAACATGACATCGCCCCTAAAAATGCGAGGAAACTCCAAGTTCGGAATCTCCAAACTTCCAGGGATTTATTTTCAGGGGCTTTTGCTGTTAGTTTCAAGGAGTGTAAAACCCCGCCGGAAGTTTCACCCAAGACACGGGAGACCAGCAATTCACCAGCCTCTGAAGGATCATCTGTGGCCACCTGTGGGGGGGGTTGGCCGAAACCGGACTTCACCCCGTCCAAACGGCCGGGGTTGATGGGTTTTTCTAAACACGAAACCAAAACAGCAACAAGATGTGTTCTTTTGGAAAAAAATGGTGGTTTGAAATTAGAAATTGCCTTCTTTTGTTGTCAAAAAGAATTGTCTTGATTGTTGCTAAAAGGATTGGTTTGGGCTTTTTGGTGCGAGTTCATACTTTTGCTGGCAATATGTAATCACTCGACCTGTCAAATGTAACTGGGTTATATATCGTTGCCACTGACCAGAACCAGCTGCACTAACGTAGCAAATGGTGCAAAAATCGTTCTTTTTCCTAATACAAAATACGTCCGACGAGGATGGTTCTTTTGTTGCTATTTGCTATATTTGTTTACTGGAAAGTTCTCTCTTGCATTTACGTTTGAATTAGCTATATACAGCTCGGGTATCGTATTTACCTTCCAATCTTGGGGTCATTGCATGAACCCCTCTAACTCTAGTAGTTTTCAGAAAATAAAGGTCTGGTTGTCTTTGTTGCTAAGACCTGACGGCTCCTTGTTCTAACTACTACTTTCTGGCACAAGAAACGCGATGGTTGAAGGAACGATGAACGCTTCGCAAAGCGAATCTGTAAAGTGACACTTTTCAGGAATTTCTGAGGTGGAATTATTGGGGAAGCGCCCTGAATCATCAAAAGACGCAGGGTTTTTATCCGATCCTTTTTTTCCAAAATCTCTTCTGACCAATCATGGCTCAGTGAACAAAAATCTCCTCTCTCCAAATGTGGAAGAAAGGCCATGACATAATTTCCATCCTTCCAGTTTTCCCATCTATTTTTCCATTATTGATTTTAAATCATTCTTTGGGAAAACATGAAAAGTTCGTTGTACTGTTGATGGTTGAAATCCCAAATAACCACCTGGGATGGTGCTAAAACCCTATAAATAATGGGACAGCCATCAACAGTAGCCCCATATAAACAGAAGTTATAACCTCAGTTAACGGCCATTTATAAGGCCCTTCATAAACATGAACATAGTATCATTTCACTGTTGGGTGGGGGATACCGGGATACCCCCAAGCTCAACTCCCCCACACCTGGGGGGCAGAGTTAACACTTCCAGCTGGAAGAAGCCAAACCTTCCACATATCCTGGCCATAAAGACCTCGGTGGGTTACGTTAGGGGTACGTTAGGGGTGGGGTTGGTTAGGGGGGGAGGTTGGTTGGTTGATGAACCAGAATTTGATTTGAAATATGTTTGTTGTGTAAGTCATATATTTGGTTTGGTGATACAACGTGAGACAAACGAATTAAATGACTAGCTGGAAAACGTACCATGACTTTAGTATTAGGAGATACATCGACTCGTTCATTCTTGGAAGTTCCAGCCGTTTGCGACGTTTATTTCCATCAACTTGAAACCCCCCCAAATCCAACCTGCCCGTTGCCTTATTAAAAAAAAAGTACTAGCTGGTGGTTGAACCAACCCATTTGAAAAATATTAGTCAAATTGGGAATCTTCCCCAAATAGAAGTGATAATAAAAAATATTTGAGTTGCCACCACCTAGAGTACTTTGATACGTTCTCCAGGTTCAGGATGTCTCCACAAAACCCCCCCCCGTCCCAAGGACGTGGGAAAAAAAATATCCCACCCAAATCGAAGGACTCCTTATGGGAATGGTATGGGAGTGGACTTCTCCCTGGAAAACATGGAAAAATACCACCTTTTGTTTTAGACCACGGGGCAATTTGCTGGTTTTTAGGGGCCCCTCAAGTTGATGGAAAATGAACGAACGTCGCAACGCAACGGCTGGCTGGAAGGCTTCCAGGACGACTCCAGTTTTTTTCGTTTCCAGCGGGTTTTTTGTTCCTTGATTTGAAAAGAAGTACCCTCCCTGAAACTAACATAGCATCTGAAAATGGATGGTTTGAAGACTAGTTTCCTTTTGGGATGGCCTATTTTCAGGTGCAAACTGTTAGTTTTTGGGAGAGTAACAGGTGATTGTTCAGGGTGTGGTTCTTTGGATTTTTTTTGTCTCAGCGAGTTGGGTGGGCAGTGTCTAAAACCCTTATGTCACCGTCACCCCTTTATACTGGGTTGGTTTATCAGGATTTCTGTAATGGATTAAAAAATCCCTATATAACTGGGTAGTTTTAAACTCCCTAGATAGGTTCATGTCCCCCTGTATAAGCATCACAACAAACAGGTGGGTGTTAAAAAAAAACACATCATTTTATAAGCCCCTTTTTCAGTGATCTTTAAATCCTGCCAGAAAGTGACATAGAGCAAATCCTGTTGAGCCCAGAAAACAACAAAACTCTTACTATCCATCATACTGGTTGGTTATCTTTAAACAGTACTACTTCTGAAAACAAAACGGGTTGTCTTTTTGGGGGTTGGCTATGTCTATCCCACTTGAATCTTATGCAACTCCTCAATATCACTGAAAAAAATTGGGCCAAAAAAAATGGGTATGCAGCAAGTTCGCTTCGCTTCGCTTCATGTGTGAAAAACGGAGGGACAATCGTTGAGGCATGAAAGGTTTGGGGTCTCAACATGCAGTTTTTTGTTGCTCAGATGATACCTCCAGAAAATGAACGAATTTCGTCTCCGGAAAAATAGTAGTTGGAAGACGAATCTTTCAAATTGGGAAGGTATATTTTCAAGGGCGAACTGTTAAACTTCAGGTGGGTAACATGTCTCCTGAAAAGGGGACCGTTTGAAAAGGACACTTCATCTGAACCAACCATCAATTTTGAGAAAATGTTCGTTAGTTTTGAGGGGGGTAACATTTTTTGTCTTCGAGTTGGAACGTTTTTTTTTCAAATGTTGAAGATTACCCTGTAAGTCTAATTCGACCAAACTTTGCTATTCTTGGTAGGATCCAAAAACTTCGAATGATCAATCGAAATGGATCATCCAAGTAGACCAGCCCACGAATTGTTTGGTCGGCTGGACTTCCAGGGATTATAGTCTAGAGTCTAGATATATATATATAATTGATAACTTCTGCATCACTTTTGCATCAATTCTAACACCAACAAAGTGTTTAGAAAGCGCGCATTAAAGAACTTTACCGCAACGATGAGTATACATGTATATATTATATATATATTTTGTACATAAAAACAACCTGTGCATAGCCTCTGCATATTATGGCACCGATGCAGGTGTATGCAGAAGTTAGGCAAAGATTTTGCACAGGTTCAATCATTACACCCCCGAAGTTTAACAGCTTGCCGCTGAAAAATGATGGTTGGAAGATTACTTTCCTTTTGGGATGGCTTATTTCAGGGGCTACGTTAAACTTCCAGGGAGTAGATCACATGTCCAATTCAATAAACTTCATTGCTTTGTACTTGACTTGATTTTACAATCAATCAAGTAATCAAGCATTGTGCATATTGTGCGTATTGTGTTTCGAATCCCCATGAGTCTCCAAATATCATTGGGCAAATGGTGGTACAGTACCCTTGGGATGGGGGCCCCTTAATAATCAACCCCATATACACCTTATATACAGTATTGGGTATTGTATTGTGTATATATCCCCTTATAAAAGGCTCCTTGGAGGGTATTTGTCATAGGGAAAGTGGTGGTACAGTACCCTTGGGATGGGGTGCCCTTAATAATCAACCCCATCTACACCTTATATATCATGTGGTTATTTATTGGGTATATATCCCTTTATTGTGTTTCGAATCCCCATGAGTCTCCAAATATCATTGGGAAAATGGTGGTACAGTACCCTTGGGATGGGGGCCCCTTAATAATCAACCCCATTTAATCATAACGATGGCCGATAGACTTAAAACTCCACCTTTATTATCATAATTGGACTACCTTCTGACAGTGTATGTATATATATATATATACACAGACCCCAGAAATTTAATATAGATACTAAAACATGGCCATATTCAAAAAGGGTTCACCTTTGCTAAACCATCATTTTTGCGTATCCATGTCAGTTTTTGGGCGGTTGTATATGTCCTTTCGCTACTGAGGCAGCGAATTTCATCCTCATCTCCATCATTATGGCTGGTCAACCTACCCCCGCTAACGTCCCCCCCAGAAATAAGGCCCTATGATCAGGGCTTATGAAATCTCATGGCCTTACTAAGGGCTTATCAACCATTGGTTTCCCTTAGTAAGGCCGGCTATGAAACCCTTATTTCTGGGGGGGGTAATGTGGCCAGGTGGGGGCCCTGGTTGACTTGACCCCTTCAAGTCGTTCAAGTCACTCTGACTGGCATAGCTCAAGAAATGAGCCGTTGGTGCTTCCCTCAGATAAATCGTCGTCGAGTCAAATCGTCGTTTTGGGATATTCGGGTCGAATCTCCGGGTACCTTTTCCGAAATTTGCACGAAAATACACAGGAGAGCCGGAAAGGAAGGAATGACAACGGAGAAAAACAACACCTGAATTTTCAAGTGGAGACACCCTCCGGTAAAACTAACATAGCTGGCTAAAAAATATCCCCATGTTCAATAAGTGACTTACATCTTCAAAGTTTGGGTCCATTTTCCAGCCAGTCATTCGTTCGTTTATCCATGTCCAAAAATGATGGTTTTGCGCCTTTGGGTTGAAATCTGGCAGCCTTTCCTTTGTCGAAATCTGGCACCTTTTTGGGGGTACTTTGTTTTAGGTATCCGGTATCTGTGTTAATTAAAATTGAGGGAGTAGTTCAAAGCTGAAATCTGTGTGTTCTGTTGTTGTTGTTGTTGTTGTTGTTGATGATGATGATGATGATGATGATGATGATGATGTTGTTGATGGTCCTTGTCTGAAAAAGGGAAGACATGTTTTAAGAACCTTTCGCGTTTCTCCTACAAATTTCCGCTGTTCAAGGGTTGTGTTTTGGTCTTTTGAAGGAGTCAATATATAGAATGAAATGTCACTTCAAGTGGGAAAAAACAAAAAAAAACATCTCCTGCACTACAAGTTCCCAACGAACAAAAAAAGACATCACAACAAAAGATCGCTCCAACAATGGCGATCTGCTTTTTTTCTTTGAGTTGATGGTAAACTTGAAATTCACTACCCTATATCCCATAGGATCCATGTATGGCATATCTAGCTACATTTAGTTGATTGTGATGGTAAATGTAGGTAAATATACCATACATGGATCCAATGGGTATGAATATATACCCAGTTTACTTGCTGTTGATCATCTGATTTTCAGCAAAATATATCGGGAGTTTTACTTCGAGTGTTGCTTGGCACATTGTTAAATAATTCGGGAGGGTGTTATGTTTAGAATCTATTTAGATACGCCCATCGCTCCCAAGCAAACACCAGCTATTCCCAGCACCTTTCATAAAACACAACCTTCCACAACCCTCCCACCCCCGAAAATTCCTCATGCCCCAGCGTCTTGCGTACATGATTCTCTTTGGCCACAGCATCTGGGGTCGACTCCTGAATTTGACGAACATCGAGGATGTTGATGCCACACCGGCTCGATGAAACTTGGATGCTTTTTTAAGTTTTAAAGATCAACTGCCCCGTGATTTTGAGGATTCTGGTGTTCCAAATAGCTCCTCATTAAGGATCGCAAAATACCATCATCCCTGGCTCCGTCTAAATCGTTCCCCCAATATCACAGGTAGTTACACTCCTGAAAACTAACATGACATTGGAAAATCCCCATGTTCAATAGGAAATACATCTTCAAATGGGTCCATTTTCCATTGCCAGCCATGTTAGCTAAGTTATTAAAGATCAATGGTATTTCCAGAATTACCAACCCAACTACCAATGGTGTTCTTTTGGCAAATCCAAACATCAACCCCGAAGCCAACCCAAACCCAAACCCAAACCCAACCAACTTGGGGCCTTAAAGCCAAGCTTTTCGGAATGCATGGAAAATGGCAAAACAAAAAATCCCTTGTTGATGTAAGTCATGATTTGGTTCATCATCCAAGTGATAGCCGTTGCCATGAAAAAAATATGTGCCAGGGTCTAAACTCCCTCTATTGGGGGATATCCTTTCATGCGGCCCTATAAACCCTCAGGAAATTGGGTTGTCATGACCATCCCTACCATAGGAAGCAAACAGGTGATTTTCGACCCTAGCACATACTGTTGATGGTTCAGAAATCCGGCGTTCACCAGTTGCGGTTGGTTGTTTTTCCCCATTATTCACAAGGTTTTAGCACCATCCCAGGTGGTTGGGAATGGGATTTCTGAATCATCAAGAGTATGGCTTCTTTATGCTTCTACCAACTCACCAAACCTTCAAATTTTCCGCACCTCCAAGAACTCATGTACCGCATCACTCAACGCCGCAGCGCCTGGTGAAGACTGGGAACAAAAAAATCCCACGGAAACCCCCATTGGGAAACAGAACCAAACTTTGGAAGAAATAAACAGCAGATCCCAAAGAGTTGTGAAGGTTGCTGGAAAAAAACCTTCCATTTGGATCCGTTTTTGTCGGTGTTTTTTTTCCAAGCTGCGGGAATGAAAAGCAAAAACAAAAAAAACACAGAAACTTTCCGGAATTGAAAAAAATTGTTTTGAGGAGAACATATTTTTGGGGGGGAGTGATTCTTTTTGGACCAAAAAATCGAGAATTTGCAGTGAAAAATCGCTCAATCCCTTTCATATCACTGGGGTAGAAAAGGATGGGCTGACCGCTGAAATTCAACATGAATACCCAAAAAAGTCCCCAAAAACACCATATTTGAAAGGAGTTTCCCAACCAACATTATTTGTATCTATGTTAAACTTCGCGGGAGTATGCCTTCTTTTGAAAATGAAGGGATTTAATTAGGCTCTGACTTCAACACTGCTGATTCAATTAACATAAGGGGATTGTACTCACTTGAAGATGAAGGGGAACCTTTTTTTCCGCTATGTTCTGCTGGTACCAAAGAATTCTGGGAATGCTGCCTTTTTAATTCTTCCCTACATAAGTGAATAGTATATTCCCCTATGCAAATGGAATCACCGGAGTTGAAAATCACTCTTCAATTGCTTGAGAAAAAGTCTGAAAAAGAATCGTGTGATGGTACTGTTCATGAAAAATATCCTGCTCAAACTTAAACACTGCTTCATTACTGTGATATTTATCTTGGAGTTATTACATGTTTACTAGGGGATTCCAACCTAAACCTTCATTTGCCATTAGGATCCTGCAAGGTGTGCCCCCTACTAGTTCTAAATGGAGGTATAACTCCACTCATAAGGGTTATAATCCCAGTTACCCATCTATTTTCGGCCATTTACAGGGGCCCCATGTCACTTCATTTATAACGATCGGCCCCTTGGGCCCACCTTGAGGTTTGGGGGGCCACACCCCATATTTGCCCATTCAAAACGACACGCTTCTTCGTCACATTTGGGACAAATTCAACACCACGAAATCTGGCAAGTCCAAAACAAATCCCTCGCTAAAATCGACCACGGCTTTGTCAAACTATATTTAATAAAACCAACCATAAAAAAACACTTCACTAAGCAATACAAAATGCTATCCCAACTGTGTGTTCAAGGCTTTTTTGTCAATGTTCTTTGATCCAAAATTTTTGGTACCACTTCTATACACTTCATCACTTAAAATCGCAAACCCAACAGGTTAAACCAACCCCAAAAAAATCCACCCCAAAAACACGGCCCCAAACCCAACCCAACGACAAAAAGCCACCCCGAAACCGACGATTTGAACACCCACCTGCCATGTCCTCGCTCTGGATCTGCCAATCGAAGCGTTCGCGCACCATTTCTAAGACACGACCAAGCCTTAGGTGAAAATACTGATCCGTGAAAACTACCATCCGAACCGTAAGTAAAATACAGAAGCTATGGTTTCAGAACATGGGAAGGTTCCCTGGTTGTGTTTTTTCAACTACCAGCTAGTTGGTGGTTTCAACCCAGTTGAAAGATATTAGTCAAATTGGATCATTTCCCCAAATAGGGGTGAAAATCAAAAAAAAATCAACCACCACCTAGTGATTTTTCGGGGGGGGAAGATACAGATGTTGTTACTCTCAAGGGAACGATCACATATCCCACCAAACGGGAAAAGGAAAATCATCGACTCAAAAGTGCCTTTTTGGGGGGATGTGTTTAGTTTCCTGGAGGGTATTTGTTGGGCAGTCTGTCAAGTTTTCACTGGTAAAAATCTCCAAACATAGCGGTGGTTTATTATCATGTGATTTCGCACCCTGGAAATTTAACATGGACCCTGAAAATAGGCCGGAAACACAAAAAAGAAAGGATCGTCTTCCAACCATTTTTCAGGGGCGATCTGTTAAGTTTTCGGGGGCGTATCATTTATTTCATCATTTATTTGAGGTTGAAAAAAGGTGAAGGAAAAGTGAAACAACAACTGTTGGGATGATCCGCCATCACATCTTTTCAACGGTCATTGAGTCATTAGGTTGGCTGCTTGAGGTGTTTACCAACCAACAGAGGTCACTTGAGCCACAAAAAAAAAGTCTTACTTTCCATTGAATCCTGGTTGTTTAATAAGGATCCTTGTAATGGTTTAGTATCATCCGCACATAACTGAGTAGGATGTCATTCACTTTTTTCCAGCAAATAACCAGGGGCCCTATTTTTTTCGTTGCTCACAAACAAGGGTGCACTCTTTTGATATTCGAGGGTTTCACCATGAAGGCTCCGGTCTTTTTTTGTTTAAACTACCCCTGCCATTTTCCTGCTCGAACAGGGTTCATTATACTAGCAAGTAAAAAACATGCACTATTATAAGGCAAATCTCTGAAAATTACCATATATTTGCATTTTCTGATTCCACCAAACTTGGATGTGATTGTGTGTTCGATGCATGGAAAAGTAAACAATATTTCTCCCAGATGGCGGTTTGTTTAATGGTGGGAAATCCCTTCAAAAAAATTACCTTTGGCTACACTTGTATCACGTTTCATCCACAGGATTGGGATACCACGGGGTACTGATCCATGTTAGCAAGCTGTACTGAGGTCAGATGTTTTTTTTCAAAAAAAAAAACTGTGGCAAAAAAAAACAACTCTTTTGGGGATGAATCCTTTTTCTTTAGGGAACCTATTTTTACTTAAAGGATGTACCACCAATACTCAGTTTGGTCCAGGGGTTAAGCAAAGTTAGCAGAATAGTTATTCAACCTGCTGGTTTGAGAGTGGTAAATGTTGCAACTTCACAGGGTGAAATCCCAATTGGGATGTCTCTGAGACATGACAACAATATGGGTGTTTCCAAAAATAGGGCTACCTTAAAAATGGATGGTTTATAATGGAAACCCTATTAAAATGGATGATTTGGGGGTACCACCATTTTAGGAAACCTCCATATCAGTGTTTTGGGATATATCAATTTCCCACTATAATAAGCCATGTGTAAACAGCAACTGAAAAACTCTCCAACTGAAAGTCGCCTTTGGGCCTTGATGTCAACTACATATGGGTAGAAGCTGCTTACCCATCTGATTTAGCAAGATTTTATTCATCAACTAGTTTGGAAGGAGAGTTTCGCTGGTGTTCCCAACTATGGTTTGTATATTTATATATATATATATACATAATTTCCGACTATAGCTTGGAATACTTTTATTTCCCACCAGTTGTTTCAGGGGGGAAAAGGGTGATGGTTTCAAAAATCGGGTTGTTAAACAACCAGTTCGAGGATGGAAAGAAGTCTTGTTGGATGGCTTCAGGTCACATATGGTTGAAATAGAAAGACACCAGGTGATATATTGTTAATGCTTCTGGTGGCTTCAAAATATCATCAAAGAAAAAAAAAGGTCCACAAGCTTTCTTGCTGGGTTTTTTTTCTCCATCCCAGGTGGTGATCGCCTGACTTCTTCTAAAAAAACAGTCCTGGGAATCTAAGCTGCCAAAACCCCCATCCTTGTCCCAAAGCCCGGGCCGTGTGTGGCAGTTGGCCCCGATTTCGAAAAATCCGATTTCGGGGGGAGCTGAGTGATGCTGGAAGGTAGGTACATCAACATCACACTAGATATTTACTTTTATAAGATAAGAAATTGAAACTAATATACCTTAGACATCCAAATACCTCCTGAGAAAGTGTTTTAGGTATATTTGGGGGATCCAAATACCTTCTCAGCAAGTATTTGGACGTCTATTGATATACTCTATCATTGAATTAAGACCTCTTACATTCCTGCCATTCACAGTTCTACATTCAATACCTCTTAAAACGTATGACCTTCATTAAGGCCTCAAAATCTTCGCCACGTCGCTCCAAAAAAACGCTTCGTCCAAGGTACACTGGGTTGCGTGGAGCAGAAGCAAAGAAATAATTCGCAAACCTTGTTGGGATGTGAAGTTGGTTTTGGTTCATAACCTGGGCAATTTCTATGGCTGGTTAACTATTAACCATTGGTTTCCCTCAATGAAACCCTTCGTACGCTAGGGCGGGTACGTGGCCTGGGGGGGGTAGGTTTGGAATACATCTGGGTGCAATTTGGAATTATAATTATAAATCCTTACACCCCCGGAAAAATCAACATGGAATTTCCAAAAATGACGGTGTTAAAAAGATGAGTTTCCTTTTCCAAGGGGTGATTTTTAGGTGAACCAGCCGTGAAAAATTTCGGGGGGAAGTAAACCTGAATGGTTCGACCATTTTGGGTAGGATTCCCTTACTTTTCACTACTGGAGTGACCCTTGGAGTGACCTTTTGGGTAGGATCCAACAGGAGAACATGGTGGAAAATCTAAAGCCGAATCACAAAGGATTCGATGAAGATTGAAAACTTCCGGGATTTTTTCACCACGCCCCGCCACAAATGTGTTTCTTGTTCATTCTTCAAAAAAAACATCCTGAAAAATGAAAAATACACATCTATGTATGTATATGTATATATACATGTACATACAACTACATCCTATCTATATACATGGTTTGAAAAGAACCATGATGTCATATTGTCATGACGCTTCTTTCTTACCATTGTAATAATGGATCCGTGTAAACTGGATGGGTACCCTTGATGTCCCTTGAACCCTTGACCACTGAAGCGACTGAGGAAAACAAAGGTACAAGTCGATTTAATCTCATCAAATCTTATTTTCATGGAACCCCTGACAGTTGAGACAGAAATACCTGCAAATCAGAAACCATTCATTTCCTATCCATTTTTTCAAAGCCAAAAAAAAAACAGACTAGTTTTTTCAGTTTGCCATTTGTGGTCACCTTGTTGCCCATGTGCTCGTCACTTTTAATAGGAACAAATGCTCATCCAGGCTGCGTATTTGCTCATCAAGATTCGCCCAGCGAAACCTCCCCCTGAAAACTAACGGCTAAAGCCCCTGAAAATCAATGGTCGGTTCAGATGTATTCCCTACTGAAATAGTCTCTTTTTAGGGGACACGGTAGTTTTCGGGGGTGTATGTTTTCTAAAAAAAAAAAGTTCGCCCCTCCAAATCTGAAATTCGTCCATTTTCTTCCCCCGAAACCTTTCAATCGCTTCAAACCGGTCCCTCCACCCTCCACGACGTGGGGATTTTTGTCTACCGGCTTTCCAAAGGACTGTTCGGTACGGGCAAAATTCACCTGACAACGGGAAGATCGTGGGGCCCGTGGACGGGAGATGATGTGTTCCAGTCCCAATACAAGCTTGCAAATCACCAACATCCTGCAAAACAGCCGTTGCGACGTTAATTTCCATCAACTTGAAACCCCTAAAACCTAGCAAAACCTAAAAAAATGGTACTTTCCTAGGTTTTCTAGGATGATGTGAATTCAACGAATGGTACATTGGTGGTTTGAGTTGGTGGTTTGGGAATCTAAGGGTCCTAAGGAACGATCCTGTTTATAAACCACCGATTAATAAACCATTGGCTGATGAATTGAAAGGATAGAAATAACTAACTAAATATGATAAGCGTGGGTAAAAGTCACTTTTTCTCCCTTACTATCCATAAATGACAGATGTGTTTAGAGCTTAAGGTAGGTTTTTGAATAGGAGGAGCACGACTCACCTACCTGTTCAGCCTTGAGCCATCCATCTTGAATGTAGAGTATGCTTGTTTTAATCTCCTACACTCCCTGATTGGCGACTCAAGTATTTTTAGCAGATGACAAGGTTTCATCACACCCGTTCCCTTGGCAAAAGAAATATCTGATTGCTAGGTGGTTCCCCAAGCAAAGTCTTTGGAAAAAAGAAAGGCCGGGGTCTATCTTGCTTTCTGAAGTGCGAATAGAAATTACAACAACAACAACAACAACAACAACAACAACAACAACAACAAGTACAGTGTTTTCACTTCACAGTCAGGGAAACATCAATCTAAAAAAGATAGCCGCTACAACCATCCACGTTCCATTATATTCATCGGTTAATAGGGATCCTTGTAGTAGCTCATGAAATAATCCCCGTGTAACTGGCGTAGGATGTCATCCCCATTAATATACCCTAAACAACTAGGGTCCCTTTTTTTAATTCCCCGGATCATTCCCTACATAGCTATGTATATCCACCCATAGTATTCCCTAAAAATGTCCTATAGATAACCCTATATATGGGTGTTTCCGAAAATAATCCAAAATCATCCATTTTAATAGGGCCTTCCATCATAAACCATCCATTTTGGGGTACCCCTATTTTTGGAAACATCCATATATGTCAAAAGAAAGCTGCCCTAAACCAACCAATGTGGCCGTTTTTTCATGGCTCCTGTTGTTTGGCCGGTTTTTTTTCCGCCTCCAAGCGTTGCTTCTCAGGCCAACGATGTCCATATTCATAGCCCACCAACCTCGGTCGGTTCGAACAAAACTTTCCATAATCAAAAATATAGGGGGGGTTGTGGTAGAAAGGGAGATACACGAAGGGAATTGTATATCTATATGGTATTTACATGTGTGTATATATATAGTATATATATAGTATAAATGTATATATATATATGCTCATTATTACTCATCTCCACTGATATTTTGGTGGCTCATATTGATGAGAAAATCCATAGTTTCCTATCATCGCTGTGGGGTGTAGATTTTGTCCTGATGATTCACCCCTGGGCTTAGCGATGATCACTCCTTTCAGATCTTTCCCGATACGTCTAAGGTAAAGTGTGGGAGTAACTAGGGAGACTTCCATGAATGAATTGGGGCGCTCAAAGCTTATCCCTTCAAGTCAACGCAAAGACCATTTTTAAAAAACCAGTTGGTGTTCACCAAGTCGACCATTTTCTAAGTACCTGGCAATTCTTTGTGACCTTTGTTGGGATGGTGGAAACGTGACCCCTTAAAAGATTAACAAATGACCTTCATTTAGGGGGATAAAAAGGTCACGGCTTGAATCACCTGCGAGGGAATCTGTTCATCATCCAAAAATTGGGGGATTTCTATTCCTTTTAATAATCAGCTTAACCGCTTCAGGGTGACAACTGATAACTAAACTGCCTGTATAGATTAATAAAAATCATCTACATGGCAACTACAACTATCCTTAGTGGCCAATCCTCAAAAGATTCCTCCTGCCAAATCTGTTTGGGAACAAAATCAATGACCCTTGGCAGAGAATTAGTCATGGAGGTCTACAAACTTGCACAACGATTGTTTCTCGTTGAGTTGATTTTAAACAACAACAACAACAACAACAACAACAACAACAACAACAACAACAACAACAACAACAACAACAACAACAACAACAACAACAACAACAACAACAACAACAACAACAACAACAACAACAACAACAACAACAACAACAACAACAACAACAACAACAACAACAACAACAACAACAACAACAACAACAACAACAACAACAACAAACCCCTGAGTCATCAAAAAGCAGCCTAAATTTTGCTATTGGTTTTTAGTGATTTCTAAAAATCCGTAAAACTTGAGACCAAAAAGAACAAGTTGGAAACGTGATTGTTTGAGAGGGGAGTACATTCACCTACCCAATTTCTGTATCTTAGTCAGAGGTTTTAGTGAGTGCACTAACCTACCCAATGTTAGAGGGGGCTTTAGTTGGAAAGTCTATTTTCTGTATTATTTCTATCCGTACCTGTTTACAAATACGTAGTTAGGAGGTTGCTTCAATATGTTCAGTCTCTTCTCCTCCAAATGAATTGGTGTGAAAACTCATGGCTCACAGCTGCCGAAAAAAAACGGCCAAACATAAAACAGTGCGCCAGAATTGGTTTGGACAAATAAAACATCTACCTTGTTGGTAGTTTCAACCCCTTGAAAAATGCTAGTCAAACTGGATCATTTCCCCAGGTAGGGCCGGGTGAAAAGAAAGAAGCTTTGAAAGCACCACCTAGCTACTCTTTCTCCCATAATCATGGTTTTAGTGGAACATGGAAGCGTATTTGAAAGGTAACTACAATTATTGGAGTAAGCCACCCATTTTTCACTGAATGATGATTTTTGAGGGAGGAAGGGTATCTTGCAACATCCCGTTGATGCTTCCGAAATCCGGCGAGAAAACCACCTGGGATGGTGCTAAAACCCGTCGCAAATCATGGGATTTCAAGTACAAAACTCGAACGCAAGATTTCTGAACCGTCAACAGTCTTTCAAATCAACCACGAAAAGACCCTCTCACTTTTCATTAAATCCTGATTGTTCAACAGGGGAATCCTTATTTCCATGGTTTACTATAATCGCCCCCCAACTGGGCAGTATAATCCTCTATACCCTAAACAACCAAGGGTGTTTTTGTTTTTTTTTCTGGTTGGTGGTTGAACCAACCCATTTCAAAAATATTCGTCAAATTGGGTTCATCTTCCCCAATTTTCGGGGTGGAAATTCCAAAAATATTTGAGTTGCCACCACCTAGTTTTTCATTGCTCAGATGTTTTCTTCGGATAGTTTTGCAGTCATCTTATAGCAATGATTCTTCCAAGTCACATCGTGGCAGTCTTTGGCACCTCAAAACGCCAGTTCCGTTCGTTTGGTTTGGTGAAAGACCCGAGGCTGAGCCCTCAAAGGTTTGAAACCCCATGAAAAACATTCCGTTTCAAATTTAAGTTGCCCAACAAAAAAACGAATTATATATTTTTTCTCGAAAAAAACACACGAATCTCCCAAAAAAAAAATACAAATCTCCACGGCTACGCAAAAAAAAAAACAAAAAACCTACGAAGTATAGAATAAGCAAAAAGAAAGCTGGGGGGAAAGTCGAAGCCTCCGTTTTTTTTTGTTTGGGAGGTAGAAAAAGGGTCCAAGTTTCAGGTGCCAAAATCTTTCAGCCAAAGGTGGTTGGTTCATGGCAATGCTCTTGGGGCCCGGTGGTTCCGTTTGGGATTTTCGAGTGGATTTCCCGAAAATGAACAAAAAAATGGGATTTACTGAGAGGTTGTCCTCGGTATAGCTTGTTGTTTGAATCCTGAACCACCACCGGGCACCCCCCAAACCACCGGGCCCCCAACCCATTTAGCTGAATCTTTTTTCAATCAAAATAAAACATCCCAGGTGATTCAAGCCGTGCCCTTTTCATCCCCAAACGTTGGAGGTCACGTTTTCACCCCTTGAGTTCGGGTCACGTTTTCACCATCCCAAAAAGGTCACGGCTTGAATCACCAGGTCCCCATTGTTTGGGGTTCGACTTGGAAATCCACACAATGCACCGAAAAGGGAGACCACCTCTGAAACACTTCATCGACTCGATCATTTCGTGGGATTTTCCCTCCAAAATGGTAGTTTCCTCTCGGCCGGATTTATGGTGGTAGAACCTTGCCAGCCGGTTAAGGAATTTTCACCTAAGGATCCCCTCCAAGGCCTTTTATCGTCAGTTTGAGGGCCCAAAAACACACCCCAGCCAACTGCAGGGTTTCTTTGGTTCATTCACCCGAAACCTGGTCCGGATGAAATGATCCTTAGGGGCATGTTCTAGAACCTTCTTGGACTAAAAACATTTTACTTCGTGATCCGACCTCCCCCATCTTCAATTTCCCGAGGTGCGTACTGGCACTTGTTTGATGGTGAACCAAAAAAGATGAGACTCCCTGAAATTAGCAGCTCGCACCTAAAAATAGGCCCAGGGCCCCAAAAGAAAAGAAGTCTCCAAAAAACACACCCACTCTTCAACGTCTCAATTGGAGGGGGTCTCCGACCACCAAAAAACTTCCCTTTGCCTGGTACTCCTTGATGGGCTTCTCGCAAGAGACCGTCAGCCTTGTTTGCAGCTTCAGTGCAAAAATGTTTTTGTTGATCCCACTCCTCCCACCAATCTGGGGAATCTCATGACCCCATATCAACCCCTTTCAGCCGTTTGGGGAGGGGACAACTGAACATCAGATGAGTTGCTTGCTTGTTGTGCAACAATCATGTGCAAATCTAGAAGGCCCAACTCCCCCCCCCAATGCCAACCACTCAGCAAATAAGGCCTTCTTAACGGTTGCTTAAACCACCATGATCCCTTAAAAAAGTCCCTTAGTAAAAGCTTATGTAGTTTTTTGGGGGGGGTTGGCATTAGGGGGGTTGGGCCCCTCAGTTTAGTTGAAACAAGGCTTCACAAAGGGGCTTGATCCTACTAATCTCAATCTTGTGTGACTGCAGTTTCCTTCCAAAATCATCTGTTTAACAAGAGAATCAACATTGGTTGTTACTTAGCTGGCAAAAAGAAACACCCTTCACACCCACAACAAAACAACTCAAACATAACATGCATAAAAATTTGTATGTATACATATACAACGTATACATATTCTCACTTTTTCAAAAATCATGTGCATACAAATCTCTACGCAAATATATCCATATATATATATGTATTCATATTATATCTTTACAGGTGGATGTATAAATATATATATATATTTCTTTCAATGCTTGTATATATCTTTCTTTTCTACAAACCCTCCCTGGACTCATCCTTGGAAGCCAAGGTACTCGGCAAAGTAGCCTCCCTGGTCATAGAGGACCAAGTAACGGAAAATGTCAGAACCTCAAGGAATTTCAAAAAAAAATCCACCCTAAGGATAAGCGATTGGACCCGGACCAATGGTTTCGGGTGAATGAACCTGTAGTTCGCAAAAAATGTTTTGGTCCTCAAAATGACGCCAGGCCTTTGAGGGGTCTGGATCCTTAGGGTAGGTAAAAATTTGCGAGTTTTTGTCACCTGAAAAGGGACCATTTTTAAAAGGAAAGGCGATCATCTTCCAACCAGCATCTTTCGTGGGTGAGATGTTAGTTTTAGGGGACCAACCAGACAGCTGCTAGAGATTCAAGATCATTTTTGTGGGGCCAAATTGGCTGTTTTTAATTCCTAAACATGAATTTTTGTTGGATGTTTTTGCCTGGGGTTATACCCTTTAAAGGAGTTCCCAAACCCAAAAAAACACATATCCTAATCCTGGTGGTTTTTTACCAGAAACTTCGGGATTTCAAGGAGGTTTCTGTCCGAAGCATTTTTTGGTGCCCAAAAAGGTTCACCAAGGTTTTTCGTGATGCCCATGTTGTTTGTACTCTTTTCTACAAAAGAAGAAGCCATGTCAGTCTATAGGTCACCTTCACCCCCCCTCAACAAAGATAGGTTTCATTGCTTCAAAAAAGGCTGGCAGAACCTTGGGTTTTTTGAAGGGAGATTATAAAACTTGAAACACCTTCGACAACCTTACCCACCCAACACGCAAGCAGAATCCTTGCAAGAATCCTCGCGGTTTCTTTGTTTGTTTTCGGAAAA
This sequence comes from Breviolum minutum Mf 1.05b.01, assembly GCA_000507305.1. Classification (NCBI taxonomy): domain Eukaryota; class Dinophyceae; order Suessiales; family Symbiodiniaceae; genus Breviolum; species Breviolum minutum. The sequence goes on from DF241117.1 coordinate 30,608, forward strand.
ATGATGATTGGCATCTCCCGGACAAAGATAATTTATATTCGTTAAAGGAATCGCAGATCATGGACCATGAATAATACAGATGTAGTTGTGTGTATTTTTCTATTGTAAAATACATTGGAACCCTGAGGGGGGGTTATATAGATCCAAAAAAAATTGAAGATGTTCAAATCCAGGTAGCTGTTAGTTACCCTCCGGAAAACTAACATAGCAATGGAACATGCCCATGTTCAATAGGGAATACATCTTTGTGAAGGGTTATTTTCCAGCCAGCCATGTTAGTTTACCAGAGGGTAGTTGAAGGGATTTTTTTTCAGTCTTTCTACCTCTTGAGTCCGAGGCCATAAGCTCTATATCTGTGACCGTGGCAGCTTCTTTCTGATCGGAAAAAAAACACATCAAACGAAATCCCAACAGAAATCCAGGGCAAAAATGTGGTTGCTACTTGGAGGATCACCTCATTTAGTACGTGGGTTTGTTGAGGGGGGCAAACCAAGCCATTTATAACTAGACTAACCCTACTTAGGGGACAGCAACTAATCATGGTTATTAAACATTGGATGATCCTCAAGTGGAGCTATTGTTTTCCACTTTCTTGGAGGACCAAACACGAATTGTGTTTGAAAACCCTCAATCCTCTGGAAAAAAAAATCTCCCCCACCTTGATACCCTGCTTTCATTGAAAATCCTTCCTTCTCCTTCAGCAGCCAAGTTTGTTCTTCCGGCGGCCGGGACTCCCTGGAAGAATCCCCCCCAAGAATCAAGTTTAGACCAGGTGACGTTCCTCCTGCGACATGGCGGCCCAAATAGGTGCGATCTGATCCTTTCAAAGGCGATGTGACTTTTGAAACAACCAAAAAATACCATCCAGACCCATCAACTGACCAAGGGTGTTGATCTGCGGGAAAAAAAACATCATATACTTTTATAGAAACAAAAAACAAATCACAATATGAGACCGAAAAACTCCAGTTCAAAAGGCAAAACATCAACAAGAAGTTTCAGTACCAAACAAAAAAAAAGGCACCCTTTTTAACAGTCCCACATAGGATTCATGGGACTGGTATATTTACCTACTAATTTAACATAAAAATCAACAAAAAGAAATGGCACCATTTTTTTAAAGTATCAGGTTCTTCCTTTCGTGACCTTTTTGGGATGGAAGAAACGTGACCCGAAAATCAAAGGTTGAAAACGTGACCTCCAACAATCGGGAATCAACAAAGTTCGGTCACGGCTTGAATCACCTGGCCCTCCAAAAAAAAACACACACAACAGCTACAAAAAAAAACACACAACTTCATCATCCCCAACAAAAAAAACACCAACAAAAACAAGGGAACCACCACATGGGTAGTTGCTTGTTTGTTGGATCCCTATGGTTTTGCTAGAAGTTGAACTCACTTCTATGATGGATCTGCTCTCTTCAGCTCGCTTATAACAGGTTTTATTGGTAAAATACTGGTGGCTTAAAATGAAGGGATCTTTATTATATATATACATATATATATATATGGTTTATGAAATACCCTCCCTGAATAGCACCTGAAAATGGATGGTTGGAAGATTAGCTAGCTTTTGGGGTAGCTTCCTGGCAGGTGCGATGCTAGTTTCAGGGAGTATAATCCCCTACATAACTGGGCAAGATGTCATCCCTAAAAACAACCAGGTTTTTTTTTCATGGCTGTAGGGTGGCTGGTTTGGTGCCTTCATATGTGCCAAGATTTCAAAAAAAAACTCCCTATGAATTGGGGATAGACTCATCCCACCTTTAATGATGGAAATCATGAATAATGGGATTTTTCTTCACCCCTAACGGAATTGGGTTGACGAGTTTATCTATTAATATAAAGAGTTATGCGCATCTCCTTTTTACTTCCACTCTGCAGCTCATTTGTCAATAAGAAAAAACACAAAACCCCCATTTGGGGAAATTTCCCAAAATCTCCATGGTCCTTTTCCAAGTTTCTGGCCAAACCCTAATAAAACTTGAAACCCTCAAGGACATGTAAAAAAGAAGGGCAAGACGGGCCAATCCCCTATCTTGACCGAAATCCATTTGGTTAGAACAAACCCCCTTAAAACTCTTGGTCCAAGCATTTTTTCCACGGGAAAACTTGTGCTTTGCTTGTCTACCACGTCCCCCAGATCTTCCGCTAGGAGGCTCAAGTGTGGTAAGCAAAGGTTTGATGAAGGAACGTCTATGTATCGTAAGGAAAGGCGTGAGACGCTTGTCAGTCTTTGGTATTTGTAACTCGGCTAATATTGCTAGACCCTCATTTATGTACATGCGGGCAGTTTTAGCTGCTTGCCATCGCCCTTGCACCAGGATGTTATCCAACGAATGGTGTTTCCCAAACCACCAAGTTGCTCCCCCCCTTCGGAGACTGTAAGGTCTGAACCCATGTTCTGACACCTTAAGACTTTCCAGAGCAGCATTAAACATGGCTCTCCATTTAGCAGGAGAGGGTGTCATACTGGTAGAGGGACTGGCGATGGTCATCCAGTGCGACAAAGGTCGAACGACCATATCGTGGGCAAGTATGACACTCTCAGCTGCACCTGTTCGTTTGCCTCCTTTGGTTAAACCCAAAGAGAGGAGGACTTTGCGGCCACCTGGATCTGCCATGAGATCTTTCCTTTTGACTGCTAGGAGCTCACCAGTACGAAGCATCCCGTAGAAACCAACTAACAATGATACACCAAAGGAGTAATACTCATGAAAACAGGCCCATCCCACCATGGATAGGAGGACATGTTCAGGTAAAGGCGGAGCTCTGTTAGGGATTTCATTGACAGCCCATGTTTTCAAGAGCCTCCATGCTCCTGGAAGTTGGCCTCGGAGCTTGGGATCCTGGTCCTGTAAACCTGCCACACAGTCACTGCCTTTGGCACGACCGCTGCCTGATGCCCACAGGTGCTCTAGAAAGTCACAAACTAAAGGATCCAACTTATCCCTCTTTGAAGGAAGAGAAATGGAATTGTCTTTCAAGAAAGTTAAAAATTCATCCACTGCTTGTGTGTAACGCGCTCGAGTATTAGGCTGAACTGTAAGTTGCCTAAGTGTGCCTAAATGTTGTCGTTTTGTAGCCCTGGCAGCTGGAGTGGCTGCTTCTAAAATACGCTTAGGCATTTCGGAATTTGGTCTTGACTTTTCGACCCCACCGGCTTGGTTTGTCCGCCGGGTTTTGGTCGGTGTGAACATATGACCAGACTCCTTGAGAACCACTGGCCAACAGCAGGGCATTGATACGACTAATGGCACGTCGCAATTTACGCGAACTACTTCTCCCGCGAGTCAGGGAGTGAAGGCACACAAGACTGTCAGTGAGGTGGATGAAGCGACACTTCAAATGTCGTTGATGGCAAATGCGCCATTGAATAGATGTCAGGATGGCTCTCATCTCCAGATTGTTGATATGTTCAGCCTTATTTCTCCAACGCCAGCCTGCAATGATTTTCCATTTCCAAAGTTTGCTGGGAATGGATGACCGAAGGCGATGGAACTTGACCTGTTCAGAGCTTGGCGCAGTCAACAAGATGTCTTCACCTTTGATGCTAACGAGGTTGCCCAGCTTGGCAGCAAGAACGGAGGCACCCCCAGAGTGAACGGCACCTCGTAAGGGTCGCAGGGGCAAACGTAGAAGACGACTTTGCAACAGGTCAGCTCCCGACATATGCAGTTTGTCAAGGATCCCTTGAGGAGTGAATACCTTGCAGAGCCCAAGAGGGCCAAGGAGCTGCTGGAGAAACCAAGCCACTACCGGGACCGCCCACGAATTTCCAATAAGCGTCAATCGAAGATCATCGTGAACGTCGCCCTTGCGTTGCGATTTTGGAAGACAAGGTGAAGTATATCCCAAAGGGAAGCCCATGATGACTTCACGTTCTGCCACTGAGGGGACACGCAACTCGCCTGATCTGTTGACTAAACAATTGTGAGCCAAATATTGATATGGCGGAAAACGGTGCTGGTGGGCCACCCACCTAGCAATATCACTTGAGGAGCATTGGGATATACCTGCAGGCTTTCGGCCAGGATGGCTTCGCGGCCGTGAAGTGGTAAAAGTAGGGTAGGCTCTCGTTGGTTCAACTTTCATCCATCCTTCTCGGGTCACCTCGTCCAAATGTTGAGAACCTACAAGATGGACTTGACCAGGAGAACCAGCAATAGGAGCAGTGAGAGTAGCACCTTCTTGCTCCCATAAGACCCAAGTGACCCAATAGTACCGAGGCCTACTGCACCACAATAGTGACGCCGCATCACATTTCCACGGCAAAGAGCCAAATTCCTCCGACATTATAGCCATGTCTACATCATCCATTGAAGCCACTGATTCCATGAGGGTATGCACCTGACACCACGGGAAGTTAAGACGAACGAGGCCCTCCACCCGTTTGACATGTGTGAAAAGGCAAGACCGCTCATCCTTCAATGCTCCCTTTCGATCAGCGTTGAGACCGCTAACACCCTGGCACGGAGGGCCTCCTCCTAAAAGGATCACAGAAGCTTGGGAGAATTGACAGGCCCACTCCCGCACCATAGTATTGTCGACCAAAGAAACATCTTCCACAAAAATGGTACCAGGAAAATGTGCTTCCACGACACGGGAAGCAGCCCCATTGCACTCAACGCTCACATGGCCCAATACGGATGCATCTAGCAAGTCAAGCGCTACACGCAAAGCTCCGATCCCATCAAAGAGACCTATACTAAGTACGCGTTCTTCAAAACGAGAGTCAGGGCATTCGCCCCGTGTCAAGCCATGGGAGGCCAGCACTCCCGTAACCGTGAGTCCCACGCTAGCACACATTCCTCCACCATCTGACGATGCATCGCTGCATGTCACCATAGAGTGCATAGGCAGCCTGAAGTCCATCCTGGCAAGAGGAACGAAGGAAATGAACCGAGTCAGCTCCAAGCGACATTCAGGAGGTAAAGGTCTGGCCTCTCCTCCCGAGAATATGCTGATGAACTTCCACACTGAGTTTAAAGCTCCCAGCAGCTGCCTGCGGAACATAGCAATGTAGACGAGGCCTCCACAAACAACTTGCATTTGTCGCTGTGTCACCATGGTCTGCTCCAGTAACGCAAAAGTTGCCGTGATGTACTTGGACAGCTTCTGCTCCTTGGGGAAGGCTAGCCCACGCTTACCATCCACGCAAGCTCCTTGAACTTCTGCCATCAGCTGTCGTTCTGCTGCTTTCTTCTCATTTCGAGGAACACCCCAGACCTCATATTGCTCCCGTAAGGCCAAAACCTGAGGAGCCGCCGTGCCCTGAAGCAGGTCAACCGCTCCCGTGTTTTCCACCCGTTCCAGGAGGTCATAGTTGTCCAAGTACACCCTCCAGTTTGGATTTGTGCCTGACATCGGGCGGTCCTTTCGAAGCTCTTCTTCTGGTCGATTCAAAGTACCATCATCCCCTGAACTTGCCAACACCAAATTGCGGTGGACGTGCTGGGCCAAACTCACCGAGTTCAGAAAACCCATAGGTAGCACCCGGGAGGCTAAATAAACTTCCTCCTCCCGCATTTCACTGGGCAATACCTGGGCCGGGACTCGCTTGTTGAAAGCCAAGAAAGGCCACCAGCTGGGAGGCACCGCCATAACGTAGAAGAAACACCTGACGTCCTCACTACTGATAAGCAAGTGTTCATGGGGCTGGAGAAAAAACGGGTTCATCAAGGACCAACTTGGGAGCGTCTGGACGTCACCCGAAATTCCTTGGCACAATGAGTTTAGAGGGATCAAATTCATGATCAGCCTGAACACCTCGACACCATCTTTGAACTCCTCCTTTGTGACACCAAATAACCCATTGAGCAAAGGCCCATTAGGCCCCTGAAACAGCTCCTCCTTGGTAAGGTAAGTGCAAACACCAGCCTTGACTAAACCATCACAAACAGGGCCCCAGTCCGCATCTTCAACCATTACTCGTGGTTTGCTCACGGGAGCCCAAAGCTCACGAGGCTTGAGATACATTTCAAAATTTTGTACATAATGTCTGGCTCCGTGTGTGCAGACATCCTCTAGGGCCACCCGTCCAACTTCTTTAGGCAGTGCAGGTGCAATATTTTGCCATCTGAAATACCGGGCAATCTTTACTTCCTCACCCTGGTAATCGATGCCTCGGCATCTGAAAAAGCTTTCCCATTCGAATGGCTGCAATACTTCTGAGAAGGAGCAAACACGCTCCACGTCTGCCCTTAACATAACTAAGCAGGAGCGTTGCACTCCCGTTGGAAAGCCATCATTAAAAAGTTGGTCACCCCAAAAAGAGTTTAAACCAACACAAACAGAAACCAGCCAACTTACACCATCCTCATTTAAGTTGGGGAACTCTTCTTCAAAAACCCTCCTAGACGTGGGAAGGGGGTAAAGAGAGTCTTTAGCACCTCCTCCCGTGGACTTGCTGCAGAGTGGGAAAACTTCTAGGAGGTATTGAAGAATCTTACAACCCAACTTCGAAAAAGAAATCCCTTCAAGTTCAAAACGCAAAGCATCTTTTTTCTCAGAAGGCCGCGAGAATCCGGCATCCAACACATTAGGAAAAACCTCAGCAGGACCACCTTCAGCCACTGCTGGTCTAAGCACCTGGCCAAGATCTTCAAAAGGGTTCTGGTCAGGGCAGTCACTACGATACATCAAGCCACCCTCACGCTGTACTTCAAAGGTTGGGTGGTGACTCAAACCAGGGGCATGCTTGCCTAGCTGCACCCCGTCATAGGATTCCTTCTCTGCAACAGAGCTGCAAGGCAATGCAGACTCTACTACAGCTTCCCTCCCGCCTACGTAGGAGGTACTTGAAGGATAGCAACCTTCTCCTCTTACTTCGCTTTTCCTCCTTTCTCCTCCGTCTTTCCTTTCTCGCTGTTCTTTCCTCCCTTCGTGTCGTTCTTTCCTTTGCCTCTTCCCTTCGGGTCCTTGCCTGGACCCAAGCTGGCAAGGTACCTGGTACAGCTTTCCTCGTAGCTCTCTTTGTGGGCATAGTGAAGCTCCGGCCTCTGGGCTATGCCCCCCAAGTCTGGACCCACTACTTCCATTTTTTGTGATGTAGTCCAGTGAGTCCCTTGTAGGGAGCTTTCGCAACTCTTGATTCTCTGGCAGACTATGTCTGCTGTCACTGCCGGTCGTCCTCTGATGAGGGCATCTAACGCACTGGTCAGTGTAAGGAGCTCTCTGGCCATTGGTCCATTCGCTTTCTTTGCCAATTCTTGTTTGTAATACAAGACCCCTATTGGCCGACTGTTTATCACATCGGGGTCTTCTCCTGCCTCTGTTAGCAGCTGCATCCTCATCTGCTGGAGAGTCCCATAGGCCAATGCCCCTGGGTACTTTTGTGCCCGGGCTCTCCCCGTCTCCGTGAAAAGGCTCTCCTCGTCGTGGCTCTCCTCCTTGGATGTACTGCTCGCAGAACTGGTAGTTGACCCGCTTGATGAACTCTTCTTTGAACTCTTCTTGCTCAAGTAGCGGCGTGCTCTCCTCAGGACCCTCTTTCGAGGCTTGTCGCTCACATCCAAACCTGTCCCTGAGAAGAGGTCTCGTGGGTCCTTCTGGCTCGCTTGCACGGGGTGCCTTCCATCTAACTTCTTCCCTCGGCTCGACTCTGCATTGGCCTTTTCTTCCTTCCTGCCAGAGGACCCCATGGCCTTCTTCTTCTCTCTCTTTGGGCTCCTCGACTTCTTCTCCTTCTTTTTCTTCTTTTCTTTCTTCTTCTTTTTCTTCTTCTTCTTTGATGAGCTTTCGCTCTCCTCCGACTTGTCCTCCTCGGCTCTTTCTTTTTCGGGATCTACAGGGCGCTCTTTGCCCAACTCCTCCTCTCTTCTCCTCAGTCCTGCCAACTCGTCTTCTCCTGGCGGTTCTGGAATTGCTGCCTCCAGATTCCCCATCCAGGGTTCCCAACCTTCTCCTCCAGGACTCACCTTCTTGCCCTTCACCGCATGAAGGTACTTGCTGCCGGTCTCTAACTGCCCGCAATCCTCCGAACAAACATGGAGGTTGAAGGTTGCCGTGGGATCCAAACCATGTTCCTTCAGGAGATCCTCGCTGGTCGTCCCGGTGAGCCTCACTACCAGGTGTGTGGCATGCGGAGTCACTTCCAACTTGACGATCTTCGCCGCCAAAACTACCTTTGCACGAAAGTAACTTCCTTCTGTCACCACCAGGTGCTCGCCAGGGACGAAGTCCAACAAAGAAACCTCCCGCAAAGCAACCTCCGCTCCTTCTTTCCAGCCTCTCTCGACTGGGTCCACTCGCATCGCTGGTCTTCTCCGCGGCAAAGCTCCTCCTCCTCGCCTGTCTCTCCGGGGAGCCGCACCAGGAGCTAAGTCTCCCGCCCCCGCTGGTCTCCTCAACCTCGCCTTTGCCTTGGCCAATCCCTTTGCTTTCGGTGCCATTGATCCTGTGTTCCGGATTGTCGATGACGCCACCAGTCTCGCCCTCTCTCTCGCTTCTTCTTTCCTTTGCTTCCTCTATCTTTCTTCTCCTTCCTAGTTCTTCGACCTGAACGGGATCTTTTCCGTCTAGGTTCCTCCCAGCCTCCAGGAGGTCTACTTGGCGACCTATCTCTCTTCGGTGCCTCGCGTTTCTCCTCTCTTGGCGCCTCAACCTCGGGCTTCCGGCTCTGGCTGGCTGCGACGTCTTCTCTTTTCCTTGCCCAAGCCTGTCCTGGCTTAAGCTCTGGCTCCGGGATATCACTAGGTGATAGCTGTTGGGGTAGCTTCTTCAAGCCCAAAGGAATGCCTAAGCTTCCCCTAAAGAACTTCTCCGGCTTACCAACGGGATCTTCAGCTTTGGGGTGCTCCTCCTCTGTCTCCTCACTATCGGCCTCTGGTGTGGGACTACGAGCCTTCTTTTCTTCCCTGGGTCCGGCTTCTCCTTCCACGGGTCGTGCCTCTCTTTCCTTCTCCTTGGTCTCTTCCTTTACCACAACAGGAGCCTTGACTCCCGCAGGCTTAGCCCCTCCTCCGGGCTGGGCCTTGTCCAGGGCACTGCTAGCCGCTCTTCCAGGTGCAGGAGGCTTTGTTCCCTCCTGATGCTGACTCTCCACCAAGTCAGTCAAGGCACCCGCACAGTCACGAAGTAAGTGCAATGCCACTTGGCTGTTGCCACCTTTGATCTCTTTCTCCCACAGGTACTGAATCCGCTTGCAGGTCCTGCACCCTGGACACAGATCGACTCCAGGTCGACCACAAACCTTACAACTCATCAACCTTAAGCCAAACACTAGGGAAGATAAGTAGATGGATAACTCTTTACTCCCGTGGACGGAATTACATGGATGTTTCCGAAAATAATGGTACCCCCAAATCATCCATTTTGATAGGGTTTTCCATTATAAACCATCCATTTTGGGGTACCCCTATTTTTGGAAACACCCATATGGAAATAGGAGTGCAAAATTTGAACCCTGCGGGTCCTTTTAAGTCGACCATTAAACCAATGCAACCAACCAACCAACCCTTCACCACGACCACCCTGCCATCGCCAAGCGGCTGGAGATTTGCTTTGAACCAAGGCTTCGATTTCGGCATTACCTACGGACAACCAGACCATGGATGGGTTGGGAATGGGGAAATGGGGGAGCTCCCAACTTCCGGAGTTCATGGAAAGAAAGGTCTCCCGGGACCAAGTTCTAAGCCCACCTACAAATATGCACGATGTTGTTGTTGTTGGTGGTTGAACCAATAACCAACCCATTTGAAAAATATGATCGTCAAATTGCATCATTTCCCCTGGGATCGGGGTGAAAATGAAAAATGTTTGAGAGGACCAACTAGACTATTTTTGTTGATATCTTTGTGTGTTAACTATTGTGGCTAAATCCCCAAATATCAGGGGTTACATGTTGGGGTTACGACCCAATTGATTCTATGATTCGCACACTCCCTGAGACTAACAGCTAGTCTATACCCCGAAAATTGACGTTTTGGTTAGTTCCAAGGAGGGTAAGTGCTTAGTTGAGGAGGTAATTTAGAACTAACCACTTATCCTCCTCAACTAACCACCTCACCCCCCGGAACTTAGGGGAACTTACTAAAGGGGAACTAACTCACCCCGGAACTTAGGGAACTTCCTAAGCATGCTGAGATTTACACCACTTGCTTCCCCATTTTCCATCCGATCCAAGTACCTTCAACCGAGATATTAGGACCTTCACCGGTGGCCATTTGGGGGGGGGTAGTAGATCCAAAACCAAAAACCACTCCGAAAGGTAACATTAAAGGTATGGTATGGTGGTTAACAACCATTTTTTTTGTGGGGTTAAATATACAATCGTCCGTCCCCATGGTATGGTATGGGATACTGCATCAATTAATCAATCAATGGCTGTTTCGATTGTTCCCTTAATAGGTGGGATCGGTGATATATAATCACCCAATTGGCAGGTTTTGTACCACTTATATACCACTTACAAAAATTGCCCTGAAAATTGGATGATTGGAAGACGATCGTTTCTTTTTGGGAGTTTTATCTATAGTTTAAGGGGGGATGTTAGTTAAATTTCCAGGGTGTACAATTTTTCTACCTTCCCCTAAAAATTGTCATTGCGGAACCCACGGGTAGATACCCCACCCCCGTGTGGTTAATACAAAACCCTTATGGAAGGCCGGCTGTTTCTTGGGGAGGAAACGTGGGATTGAGGAACTATAATGCCTCTTGCCTTTTTCCTCTCCAATTTTGTTTTTTTTTCCGGGAAAAAAAAAACTAACTACACTTTTTTTCCGGGGAAAAACAAACTAACTACACTTTTTTTCCGGGGAAAAACAAACTAACTACAAGTTAGTTTTCCCTTGAAAAAACGCAATGCTTTTTTTGTGAAGATGAAGATTTTTCTTTTGGGACTTCAAAAAAAACCTATGGCAGGTGGCCTTTTCTCAATGTTTCAGGGATAAAGTTACCCTCTGGTAAACTAACATAGCAATAGGAAAATGGACCATTTGAAGATGTGTCTCCCATTAAAAATGGTGGTTTTCCATTGCAAAATGTTAGTTCACCAGAACGTAAGAGGCACTTTTGAAGGTTTTGCTGCAACCATCGTGGAATCCCATGTAGGAACAGTTCCATGCCCAACGACGATTTTGACGCCGAGACTCTCCAGAACTTGTGTAGGCAGCTCGGATTCCTGAGCTGACCCTATGTCCCGAAACAACAAACCAACCAACCAACCAACCAACCAACCAACCAACCAACCAACCAAACAAACAAACAAACAAACAATCAAACAAACAAACAAACAAACAAACAACAACCCGGATCCGTTTTTGGGATGATCATCTGTATATCTGGTAACCCTAAAGCCAACCAGTTTTAAATGGATGAAAATTGGTGGAAAAATGCCCATCATCAAAGTGAACCATTTAAAACTGGTTCTTTATACTTCAAGGTATCTATATCTAGCAACCTTTTCCAAATCGTAGTTTTTTGTCCAGTTTTTTTGGGTTTAGGAGGCACCAACAAAAAAAAATGCTCATCAAAAAATGATGCGTAAACCTTGAACCAAAACCCCTACCACCACCCCCACCACCCACCACCACCATTCTTCCATCACCTCCCCATTACCACGCTTGGTGGGACTTCACCAGACCCCGAAAAAGGGGATGAAGCTACGAAAGCTCTGATGTTTTTTTGGAGAACCATTAAGGAAGGTTGAAATAACCAAATCTTCATAGGCAGTTTTATCATGTTATTTTCGGCCAATCTGAAAAGAAATGTTCAAAAAAGTCCTTTGATTTTATGCAGCTTCACTATTTCTTCATCCTTATTTCTGATGAGGGGGGGGGGCATAGACATATCTTTGCCAAGGAGGGGTTGATTGAGCTGATCCCTTGTCCCTGGACCATCCACGTCCACGTGAGTCAATCAAGCCCATTTCGGAAACTCCCTCTTCTCACGCCGGTCCCAAGGCTATAGAAGTGATGGGAATAAAAAAACGTCCCTCCGATTTTTTGCTGTAAAAAAAAATTGGAAATGTGGTCGGATTTTCGGATTTTCGGACTCGATATTAATATAATTTTTCAAAGCAAATGTACCTGTTGAAAATCGAGGGACCCAAAATTGTCATCAATCAAAATTACCTGTCAGAAAAAGATTCGGCAGCCGTGATGGAAACTTTCCAAGAAATCTCCAACAGGACCTACTGAACGGACCCCTAAACCTTAGTATCTAATAACTCGAGCAACTTACTGAACGGGCTCCGTTGGGGGATTCGGTCCCATTCAATTTTTGACGGAAACTTGATGCCTGGAAGGCACCTTTCCTTTTGAAAGTGTCACCTCTTAACACCCAAAAAGGTCACCAAGTAGAATCACCTGGTATTTATGTTGTCCTACAATTAGAGCAATGAAAAGAAACACCTAGTTGTTTAGGGTTTTTTTCCTTGGGGGATGAAATCCTGCCCAGTTACATGGGGATGATAAGAAACCAGGATAAGGATCCCTATGAAATTACCTGTACTTAGAGGTTCAGGATACTTAGTAACTGGTTATATGTAGGTTTATAACCCTAGTTCGAGGACATATAACCCACTTATAGAGGTTGTAACCCTGGTTACTATCCACTTACTAAGTATCCTGAACCTCTAAGTAGGGTTTTTCCCGTTCATGTTTTTTTTTTGCCCTCTTTGAAGCTTGGCCCAAGCATCTTGTCCGTCCAACTCTTCACATAGCTGGCCTGGTAACGTGAAGATGTCGTGAAGAAACGCGGCAACGACCCGTTTAGTAAAAAAAAAAAGTTTTCAACAACAATCCTCTTAACATGACATGTTCCAAGATGATACAAATGAACGGTAAAGTAAAATCAGTAGTAGCAGTAGCAATAGCAGCAGCAGCAGCAGCAGCAGCAGCAGCAGCAGCAGCAGGAGTAGTAGTAAATTCAAAGCCATCAATAAGTAGATGTCTCTTGTTGAAAATTTCCTCCATTTGGGGGTTTCAACTTAAACCTCCCTCCCTTCGAGGTTTTCTTGGGGTTGATCCCACTTTCCCAACCCAGGATGCGGGATGCAATCGCTCGTGGCCAAAGGAAGGTGTTTTCTTGTTGGGATTTCCTTACTAAACATCATCCTCTATGATAGGGTTGAGGGGGCGTGAATCATCCAAAAAATATCTTCCCTAAAACTAACAGCCTGGCAATTCTGCTGGTGACCTTTTTTGGGATGGTGAGTTCACGTGACCCTTTTCAAGGGGTTAAGTGACCTCGCAACGTTTTGGGGATGGAAAAAGGTCACGGCTTGAATCACCTGGCTCCCGAGTTACCGGGACCCAATAGGAAGCCGGATCGTCTGAACCTTTCCCACCATTTTTCAGGGGCGACACGTTAAACTTCGGGCGTGTAATAATTCAAGTGGTGACCAGCAATATGCATCCTGGCTGGTGACGGGTAGATCGAAGGTATCCCAGAATAGATCGGTTTTTCTGTGTATCCATCATGAACGAACTTGATTCATCGGGGGGGCCCTTTGGGATGGAGGGGGCCCCTTAGCTGTTTAACCCTTTAAGCCCTGCTGGTTGGAGCCCTTTTTTCTTGGGGATGTCTTGGGACCCAAATAAATACCAACTATATATCTAGTTGGTGGTTGAACCAACCCATTTCCCCAAGGTTTCGGGGTGAAAATAAAACATGATTTTTTGTTAGGGTTGACCCCATTCCAAGGGGTTTTTCCAACCATTTTTCCCTATGATTGAAAACTCTCACCTCCCCTTCGAAAAAATCTCCGAAAAAAAAAAATGTTCCCTCCCAAACCTTGGGTTGAGGCAACTCCTTCAGGCTGCCATTCCAAATTTGATGAATGATGCAAGGAATACCTCGGGGCGGGCAGTTTTTTTGTTTTTTTGATTGGGTGTTTTGTTTCGCCAACCCGTTTTTTTTGAAAAAATATGGCTGTAGACTGTAGTCAAGTTGAATCATTTTTCCTCAGGGGTAGAAGTATTTAAAAAAATTAGTTGCCACCACCTAGGTTTTGTTTGTTGGGGAGGGACAGAAGAAGGGGTCACAATATTCTGAATCTGGAGAACAAAAAGGATCTTCAAATAGGAAGCCAAATTGTTTGGCCGCCGAACGTAAACGGAACCATACTTTTGTAGTGTTTTTCATTCCCACCTGAAGAAAGGTGGCATTTAATGACCCCCCTTGAGAAACGAAAAAAAGCTTGCCAAAACCCCCGAAACCTGCAAGTTGAAGGTAAGTTCGTGTCTTTGGAATGTGTTTGTTCGTCGTTCGTGTCTGAAGTCAACATGTGGAGAAAAACTTTTGGAGGGTTTTGTTGTTGGCAGGTTTTGGATAGAAGTGCCTCCAACCTTATTGCAAAGGCGAAAGTGCCCCAAAAATGAAATAAAAATATAAGAATATAACCTCCCTGAAACGAACACTTCGCCCTTGAAAATGCATGGTTGGAAGTTCCGATCCAAAAATCTCTTGGGTTAAAAGGCCTATTTTCAAGGGCGAACTCTTCGTTTTAGGGAGCGTATACGTCGCAACAGGAAAATTTCTGGCTTGATTCGATTGATCTTCCGCCTTCAGAAATCAAACAAAACCCCCCGTTTTTTTAGTACTGTACTCAGTCATTGAGACGTGTACACCTCTGAAATCCAACGTAGCTACCCCAAATATATAGCCAATGTTTGAAAGGAGATACATCTTTCAAACCATCATGTTTAATATCTATATTAGTTTTCGGGAATGTATCATATTGAAAAATGGTTTTTCTTGTGTTTTCTTATATTTTTCCCGCTCTTTGTTGGTGGGTTCCACCAATTCTGTTGCTTAAAGCAAGACATCTTTCACAGGAAAAAACCAATACCTCAAAGTTCACTTTCCAACTTGCATCATCCTCTATGGTGGGATTAAGGGAGTCGAAGCATCCAAAAAATATCCTCGCTAAAACTAACAGGTTGCTTCTGAAAATTGGTGAAAAGTGTTGTACCCTCCCTTGTACCGGGTAACCCTGACAAAAGGCCATTTTGGTAGTAGGATTCCCTTACTAAACTACCTTTTGTTGTGACCTTGGCAATTTGTTATACCCTCCTGGGAACGATCACATATATCCTTTCAATCCGGCACTTTTGAGTCGATGATTTTCCAAACTTGCCATGCTGGGGTGTGTTTTCTCGTTCCCTGGAGGGTAAAGGGACTGGATCATCTTTCAACCATCAATTTTCAGACATGTTTGCTTTTAGTTTCTTCGGAGTCTACCCTCCATAAAAAAGAGTCATACTGTTGATGGACAAAATCCTGCACCAGTTGGTGTGTAGTTTATCCCATTTCTTGCAGGGTTTTCTACATCCCAGGTGATTGTTTGGGATTTCTGAACCATCAACCGTATCAGTCATATCCCACCAAAGTGGAGAAGTGGGAAAATCATCGAACTCATGTTGTTTTTTTTCGACATTGAAGTTGGATATGTTACTTCCAAGGAGAATAGGGTCGTACCACCTGTATGTTCAATGTGAAACTGTATGAAATACAAGGTTTTCTTCTCCGTATCAACGCAAATACCCAAAAAGAGTGGTTTTTGACATGTATCTCTACTCAAACATGGCTATTTTGGGTACAAAGTGGGCCCCTACTAGTCCTTATAACTGGTTTTTGTAGGTGCCCACATACTTGCATCTCTTCCTCAAATTTCCCACTGTTTTCCTCCCATTTTTCTTTACAAAACCAAATGACCCACCGAAAAATGTCTGACCCCCCCGAAAAAAACCATCACCAAGGACCAAGTGGCGCTGCTCCTCCGCCACGGTCAAGCTCGAGGTCGCAGCAGTCGACTGCAACAAGGACGCAGCATCCTCGCAATGTTCGCCCGAGAGCCTTGGTGGTCGGTTGGTCGGGAGTTCCCGGGTAAAACGTCGGGGGGGAACTTGTTGAGCTGCCTTCCAACAAAAATGGCCACTGATCCCGGAAAAAAAAATTAAAAAACACCAACCAGGTGATTCAATGCAAAGTGCCCTTTTCATCCCCCAAACGTTGGAGGTCACCAACAACCTTTCCAAAAGGTCACGTGAACTCACCATCCCAAAAAAGGTCACGGCTTGAATCACCAGGAACCTGGAAATTAACAGGAATTCCTAGCATTAATTTTATGGCAACTGGTTTTGGCTGGTTTTAAGGGTTTCAAGTTGATGGGAATTAACAGCAAGGGCTCTTGTTGCAGGAAAGTCGACTACACAAAAGGGGAGGCCTGAAAACGTGACCTCCATTTGGGTGATCAAAACGGCACGAATGGAAGAAGCTGGTTCATGGCTCTTTTTTTGAATTTTTCAAAGCTGGTCTGATGTTTTTTGATCATCTTTTTCTTCGGTGCCCATCAAATCCTTGGTGATGTCTCCAACCCCCTTTTTCTTTCGGTGCCAAAAACTGCTACGGGTTCTGTGCCGGTTATTAAGTTGGGTCAAAAATTCACTACAGGGGTTTTAAAACACAATTTATAGCTGGTGGGGGGGAAGCCCCCCCCAAAAAAAAGTGTCCGAAAACGTCACTCTTCCGGAGGGTGTTTGTTCGTCACCTTGGATGGAGTCTTTCACTCCGAAAATTTCCTCTGGAAGTATAGATACCAGACAGAAAATCTAACGAATTGATACCAAAAAACCCAGGCGATTCAAGCAAAGTGACCTTTTCATCCCTGATCGTTGGAGGGTCACCAACCACCATTTAAAAAGGGTTCAGGTTTCCACCATCCCGAAAAGGTCACGAATTGCATCACAAGGAATGGCCCCTGTTTTTAAGCCGGAGTGCCACCTGTTCCAAGGCCCATCATAACTTGGGTATCCATGTCAATTTTCCGGGGTGTACATCATTGATTGGGTGCTGCCTAAGCACTGTAACAGTGATAATGAATTTTTGAAAACGGGTTCCCTTCACAAAGATGAATTGTTAATCGTTCATTTACCCACTGTTCCAGGGTTTTTCAACCATATATAAATGGTTGTTTCAATTGGATGATCTCAAATCGTGACGGTAGGGAAAAATGGTGGTTTCACAAAACATCCATTTCAAACTGGTTGTTTGGGGTTCCAGGATATCAAAAATTTGAGTCCCTAGTCAAACCGACACTTCTGGAAACGAACAGCTCGCAAATGCCAGAAGTTGCGCTTTTTCCCAAGGAAAAAAAAAATCGACATCCTCGCCCTTTGTTCAGGTGTAGACTCAAAATTCTTCGTTTCCGGGAAACTCACATAATTCTCCAGCTTTGGGTGAATACTGAACATCAAAAACAAACCAAAAATAAAGCCGCCAGCTGTTTCAAGCCGTGACCCAAACTTGATCCCCGATCGAGTTGGGTTGGTCACTTAACTGGCCGTTTAAAGGGTCACTTACACCCCTGAAATCTAAGATAACTACCAAAAACAGCCATGTTTGAAAGAAGATACATCTTCCAAGATTCCAAACCATCATTTTTGGTATCTATCTTAGTTTTCTCAAGAGTGTAACCATCCCAAACAAAGGTCACGATCGCAGCAAATTGCCGGGAGTGAGGAGTGACTGTTGACTGAACCACCCTCTTAGGACCAAAAAACAGTGGCAGCAACGTCGCAAGAATCACAGAGATGAATCCTGACGCTACCACCTGGCTGTTCATCTCCTTAATCATGGCCACAAAAAAAAAGGCACCACGGATCCGGCCATCGGTTATGAGAGGCATCGGGGAAAAATGTTTCTGCTGAGCGTCAAAGGGAAAACTTTGGGAATGATTTTCATGGGAAAGAACAGGCTTTGCGAAATCCCCATACCATCCATGGGACTGGCAGCCTGGCTATGTTTACCTACATGTATGGTTGAATTTTTATGGTTTTTTCATTATTAGTCGGTAAAAAATATACGTCCTCGTCCCATGGATGCGGGACAAATGGGTCCCATGTTCCCCTGAAAACCCATCATGTTGCACAACCCTTCGAGGTGATTCTTTTAACCCTGAAGACGTGTGAAAAGTGGGCAGACGGACGTTGCTCCGGAAGATTTTAAGTGTTCAAAAATCAACTGTTACCAGTACCCTTCAAAACATGGGGTGGTAAAATCGTGGATTCATTAAATATAACTGAAGTCATCATCCGCAACTATCATTCCTATTATTGTCTATGCTATTGTTACAAAATAACTATTTACAACAGAATTTGACCCAGGTGATTCAAAGTGCCCTTTACATCCCCTAGTTGGAGGTCACTTAATCCCTTGAAAGGGTCACTTAACCATCCCAAAAAGGTCACTGTGAATCACCAGGTACAACAGAATTTGACTGTGATCTTGATCCAATATTTGTCCATTTTTGCCATGAAGTGTCCGACGAAGTTACCTGGCAATTCTGCAATCGTGCCCTTGTTTGGGGATGGTGAGTGAAAACGTGACCTTTTGGAAAGGTTGTGACTAAGTGACCTTCAACGTTTGGGGATAAAGTTTGGCCACGGCTGGGTCATCACCTGGTATATACCATCCATTTTCAGGGGCTATGTTAGTTTCAGGGAGGGTAATGAATTCCACAATTCTGCTTGTTATCCACACCAAAAATTGGGGAAGCTTTGGAGTGACCTGGAAGACCACCCTTCAGTTGGACGAAAAACCTTTACCCGCCATAAATCTCAAGGGGATCAACTTGCAGAAAATGGCGAGGTTTTTGGCAGAAACACCTAAAAAGAATGTGTTTTGGGGGAGTTTCTAAGACGAATTTTCTTGGCAAAAAAAAACTTGGGATGTCAAAAACCTCAGGTGAGTGGTATGAACTACATCAAGTTCATACACCTTACCTGGCAAAAAAAAACAGATTTCTGAAGCAACAAAACTCAACTTCTGTTGTAAAATTGTTTTTCCAAACCCCCTTGTGATTCGAGGCAAAGGCCCTGAAGAAATGGTCTTTTCAGGAGATATTTTTTCTTAAAATCACCACCATTTGGAGTGACCTCGGCGAAATTTGCCCACAAAAACAACGAGATTGTGTCCTTTAGATTGGTAGATGCCAATATTCAATATGTGTTTTGGTAGCAACCTTTTGAAGATGTATCCCCAAAAAAAAAATGCTGGGTGTTCCATTGACATGTTAGTTTTTCACGGGGGAGGTAAACGTCGAAGTCGTGTGTTTCACTGGTTTGAAACCTTGGAAAACTAACACTTGAAGCATTTGAGGGTGAGAATTCAACCCATCCAAAGTCAACTCCCCCTTTTTCCACATCTTAACCGCGGCCTGAAAAACCGTATACTTGCAAAAATCGCCCCCGCCAAGAAAAAAGTAACCAGGTGATTCAAGCCGTGACCTTTTTTGGGATGGTGAGTTCACGTGACCTTTTGGAAAGGTTGTTGGTGACCTTCAACGTTTGGGGATAAAAAGGCCACGGCTTGAATCACCTGGTAGTTATTTTGAAGCAAGAGTTAGCCCCTAGGATAAAAACAACAACTAACCATGCTTACCAACCACGTATCCGTCCGTCATCATAATTGATCCTCGACCAAGAGCCCCATGAAAATTTCACCAAGATACGAGGGTATGTTACGGAAATTTGCTAGCTACCACGGAGGGGCCAGTAGCGGTACGAGCGCTGATTTTTCTCGGGTGTTCATGTCAAAACTGCGGTGGAAACGGTTCACGAAAGTCAGTCAGTCACCAAGAGAGTCGTCACATATCCAATGGATCCCTCAACTGAAACTAACAGCCCAGCAGCGAGCCTGTAGAAGCCCCCTAAAAATGGATGGGTTTCCAATGTTCGAAATCTCCAAACTTCCAGGGGTCGAACATTTTCCAGGTGCTTCTACTGCTAGTTTCACGGAGGGGTAAGTTTTTGAGATTTGATTTGACACTTTTTTGGGGGTGCTTTTTTTTTTTGAAGGTAATAAGTTGGATGCTGCTTTGCTATTCAAAGAAATTCTTCGGAAAGGAAAGGGATTCATCAATTAAAGAACTGCCTATTCACTAGGCTCAATCAACAACTTTCATCATTAATCAGAGTAAAAATCTCTTGAAAAGAAGTACTGTATTTTTAAAAAAATCAAACAAAGGCAGCAAAGCATCAACACCCCTGAAAATGGAGCCATTTTGAACCTCAAAAAATGAAGGTTTTCGGTTACTACCTCAGGTTCCAAAAAGCCTTCCCTGACGATTTTTCCTACCAACAACTTACAGTAGGAGCTTTCTGAGACTTTTTTTGTTGGGTTGCTCCTTCCTCAATTTTTGCGCCGACAAGATACCATTTTGTTTGGCGAAGGTTGGTTTTATAGCTGCAAAAAAAATCACCCCAAAATCGCCAATATATAAAGTTGGATGGTATACTTTGCAATCTTTAGTGATGTTTATTTCAGGGAGCTTCGCATCCATTCACAAAAGCCAAATAGGTCGATGCAAGCTCAACAGATCAACCATCAACATCTCCCATCAATCCAGCAAATACCCAACAAACACTCATTTGAGACTTGTTTTTACTAATACTGTTGATGGAAGAAATCCTGCACCACCTGAGATGTATAAAACCCGGTAAATAATGGTATAAACTACCAACCTCAACTGGTTAGCCGGATTTCTTCCATCAACAGTAGTACTCTAAGCCTATGTCATCAACCCAACCACCACCATCAACCCCAAACAATAACAAGTTTTACTTGCAGCTTCCCTCAACATCACCACAGATTTGCCATGATTGTTTCCTCATTTAAACAAAAAAATAAGTAAAAGAATCACCAACAACATCATCCAGGCAAAAACTCCCCTCATCCATTCTACGTCATCATATTGCCAACCCAAACCTCGTGCATTGGTTGTTGTTGTTGTTTTTTTTTTCCGGAACATTCCCTCAAACTTATTATAGATTTGTATTGTTGTTTCATTCACCCCCCAAAAAAAACAGGTGGCATTTCATGTGCTTTTTTTAAATGGTCCCTTGTTGAACCAACCTCTTCCCATCCCCAACCAACCAACAAACCGCACGCCTGCACTCCGGCAGCCCGACAGGTGGCAATCATCTTCGCCAGCTGTTCGGAGTTGCCGGAACGGCTGTTCAATCCGAAACCTGACGGTTTCGGAAGCGGGAGTCGTGAAAACCATCCCAAAACTACTTGGTGGCTCATGGTAGTTAGTAACTAATTATAAGTTGGGTTATAACTTACAACTTATAACTATAATCAACCCTTGTAAGTTGGTTGATAAGTCCCCTAAATATGGCTATAACTCAACTTACTAACTAGTTACTAACTACCATGAGCCACCAAGTAATTCCCCCCCAGAAATAGCCGGCCGTATGAAAACCATTGGTTTCCCTTGATAAGGCCGGCTATTGAATTAAAACCCTTATTTCTTTTCGGGGGGTAAGTTAAGGGGAGGTAGGTTGACCACAAAAGACCACCGGAAGGTTCGGGATGTGTAGGATGATTTTTGTTTTTTTTTTCTGGGGTGGTAGCATCCAAACTGTTCGATGTGAAAATGTTGAGTTTTTGTTGACCAAAAAAAAGGAATGTAGAAACGGGAAGAGGAAAAAAGATGATGAATGCTCTTAGGTGAACAATCGGGAGTAACACAAACTAAGTGATATTATTCCCTGGCAGTTTCACATAGCCCCTGAAAATTGAAAATTTGCCACCCCCAAAAAAATGTCATTTTCCACCCCTTGGCAACCCTTAGGTCCCCTGCTAGAAGTTAAACTTTTAGTGGCTTACAGCCATCGCTGGTCGTGTAAAATCCCACTAAACTCTAAGGGGCTAAAGGAATAAGGCTGAACTAAGATGTGCCAAGACCCGTTCTTTTTCAGGGGCTAGCCGTTAAACTTCGGTTGTGCACACCCCCGAAAGCTAACATGAAAAAATTGGACACCTGCAGGAGTAGATTCCCGTCAGAAACTATCATTTTTGAAGGCTCTAGCCGCTAGTTTCGGGGAAATGTTAGTACAAGAAACATGGAGAAATCATCAGGAACTAAAAGGGCTCGGTCTAAACCTCAATCCCATTGGCAAAAAGCCAAGGATAACACAAAAACCTTCAACTCTTTGACACTTTTGGTAAGCAAAGCCTTCATCAACATGAAAAAAAAATGGATGATTTTTGTGGACTCAAAAGTGGGTCCCTGTGGTGTTTTTTTGTGGTTTCTTTTTTGTTGGTTTGGTTTTGACTCTTCCTCGTGCCTTTGATTTTGGACCCTCCAAGACTTGGTCACCTTGAGGATTTTTTAGGCACCCAAGGAAGGAAATACACTCCCTGAAACGAACAGGAAAATAGCCTCTAAAAGAAATAGGCCGGGCCCCAAAAAAGAAATCATAAGTCTTCCAACCCATTGATTTTTAGGGGCGAACGGCGAACGGCTAGTTTCAGGGAGGGTAGGAGATGAACCGCACTAAAGGAATTTAGATCATTCTTTTGAGGTGAAGCATTCGTTGAACTTGGGGAATCTTTACAGAGCCCTGCAAAAAAAGATGCCATGGAAGTCAAGCAGACCATTCAAAATCATAGTGCCCTGGAATTCTTGATGAAGTAAATCTCTATTTAAAAACACTAATCTTTACAAAAAATAAAATAGTCGACCTTTAAGGACTTCCAAGGGAGCGGTTTTGCATGTGTGTTTTTTTTCGGCGGTTTTCTCAAGGCGAGATTTCATCCCCCGACAGCTCCAGTCCCCGAAACGCCATGCCTATGGGTTGATACTTGGTATACCATTCCTCGGTCACACAAAAACGGAAAAAAAACCGAGAGAATCCATCCATTTTTTATTTGGAGCGGTGGCAGGTAACGGGTGGGATAATGATGATAGTAATAACAATATCAGTAATAATGATAATAATCTAATAATGATAATAATGATTATGATAATGATAATACTGATAGTGATAATAATGATTGACAATGATGATAATAATAATAATACAAGTACCCTTTATTGGGAGTAGATACCACTTAATTTACCCAGGTATGTATCGCCTTGGTTTCAAAAAAAATCCGAACCCTTCGAAAAAAAATCAGGAAGCCGGAAGCCCTCCATGTCAACCATCTAAAAAGATGTTCGCCCACTGCGAATAACACAACAAGGTGAACTAGTTGGTGGTTTCAACCCATCTGAAAATATTAGTCAAATTGGATCATTTCCCCAAATAGGGATGAAAATAAAAAATGCTTCAAACCACCACCCGGAGAATGGTTCCAATTGTCAAATTTCAGGGTTGTATTTGATCGCCACCAACCCCTGGTGAAACACCAATATTTTTCGAAACGAAATGCAACCTTGAATTCTGGTCAAAGGTTTGTGATTGTGAGTTGAAATATATATATATATAGTTCCTGATTTTTTAATGTCTGTGGGATCTTTTTTGGGTTACGTTTCCTGGAAAAAAATGGACGCCTTTTTGCGTTGGTTTTTCCGGATCCTCAAAACCGACAAAAGTCAATCCAAGCACCCAAAAAAAAAACGCAAATTCCTCAAGACGTTGCGTCAAAATGAAGAATTCCTCCGAAATTTCCCCGAATAAAAGAGCAACGATGTCCCAGATCTTTGTTACAGACCCAGTTGTTGAGTTGGTGCCTTCTTCCGCGTAGTCGGCTATCTTTAAGTAGGGAATTCTTAGTCATCCAAATTTGAGGACTTTTTTTTTGAAATGGTCCGCTTGACTGCCAGGCTTGATTTTTTTTCAAAAAAAAAAACTCACTCCAACCAAAGTCTCGCTTCCCAAAATATGCTCGGTGACCGGTGAGATTTGCACAGCACCAATGCCATTGGGGCCCAAGAAACGTGTACATTCCTGGCTTTTCCAGCGTTTTGTTCGAACCCATGAAGGGGGAGGGAGAAAGTTTGAGCTTCCAAATCATGTATCAAAACCTTAAGCAAAAAAACGCCAACGACAACAACAACAACAACAACAACAACAACAACAACAAGAACAACAACATCATCTTTGACACCTGGGTCTTTTTAGACCTGCTAACACTTTTCAAGGACTTGCAATAGGTTTTTGTTGCCAAATGTTAGTAAGTGCAGCATACAGCAATGGATTTGCTTTAAGAGCAAAGGTCTACTCATGAATGTTACTGGTTGTGATATTGGGTTTTTTTGTGATAATGTTGTTTGCAGTGCAAACAAACGAAAATAAGCAAAAAAACGTGTACTTTAGCTATGAAATGGACTACAAATAGATTGAAACATTTGAAATGACATGCTCATATGAAATATTGAAATAATAACAATACAAGAATTCATTAACAAAAAACCTGCTTACATCAAAGAGTCATTAAGGTCCCTATGGCTGAAAAATCAAACAAAAACATCGAAAGATTAAGAGATGTTGAGAGGAAAAGAATATTGGTTGTAAAATATTATCAAAGGGAAAAGTTGGGTACCCTTGGGAGAGTATCCGAGATATATACCAACATATACCATATTTTTCTGGGTTTTTGATGGTTGTATCGGGCAATATGGGCTAATACTTTGGTAAATAAATAACGTTAACTCTAGGTCAAATCAAAACCCTGGATCTCTGGATAGAACTGTGAGAAAAGGCACCAAATTGTAAAAGGCGAAGGTGATCCTATTCTTATCCTAACTACACTTCACCAAACCCACATTATCATATTCATGCATCATATGAAAATCAACGTCTTCTTCTAGCTCAACCTGGTTCTAAATTCACCTTTCTTTCATTTGTTTGATCATGAAACACAACATTTCCATCGCGATCAAAAAAGAATTGCTACCAAATTGACCCAGGAAAAAAACACGGCTAGCCCTCTTTGGTGTTCATCCCCAAGATCCAAAAAAGAAACCATCCCAAAAAACCATCCCAAACGGACCAACAACTCAACGATTCCCATCGCCATCTCCATCCCAGGTTGGAAACCTTGGCGATATCCACATAATTCCACTCCCATAGTTGAATGTAAACCGGTGACCTGCAAATCACATCTTGGCTTGGTGGACGGCGTGCCCAATGGGTTTGGTTTTTCCCGTATTTGTTTGGATTCGAAAAAAATTGTGTTTTTTCGAAGAAAAAAACATGCTATGTCTGGGTCATTTCGGGGTGGCACAGGGTTTTGCTTCAAAAAGTTTTCTCCGTAAAAAAATTGGTCCCTTACAACCATGATGTGAAATTAAAAAACTTTGTCTTTTTTTTAAGACAACATAACTGGTCTTAATCAAGTCCAACAAAAACTGATATTAAGGCTGCATTGCGATTTTGTGCTGGTTAGGCAAGGTGGAGGATTCTTTTCGGATACCATGTCGTAGCACAGAGGCAGGCCGACCTGTTGATTGCAGCAAGCTTTTAAAAACCATTCTTCGATATTTACAGGTGATTTGAATTTGGCTCAAGGGTCGCAAGTGCCTCCGCAGGAGTCTGCGGAGCGGCCCTTTTAGGGGTGCAAGGGCCAGCCGAGGAACACTCGGTGACCGACCCAGGGCTCGGAAACAGACCTGACAAAAGATTTTTCAAAGGCTCTAGAAAAAAAAATTAAAAGCAAACAATAACTCATAGCCTCGCTTCAGCAGCCGACTTGTACATACACAAAACACAAAACTATATTCAACAAAATAGCCTACTTGTCGCAAGTGCCTCCGCAGGAGTCTGCGGTGCCGGCATCGCAGGAAACGACAACGGTGAACCTGGCCCCGTCACACTGCAGCCTGACTTGCCGGTGAAGCTGAGGAGGGCGTATCCACGCAGAGTATGTCCACAGTACCGTAGCTCATCGCTATGGTACCACCACTCGTCCCCGCCAGACTCAAGGGATTCCATATGAGGGCTCACCAGTCGAATTTGCGTGAGCAGCATGCGCACAAAGCGCGCAACAAAAAAACACATGCACAAATAGTTGGCCTGCCGCAGGTATCCCACAAGGTGTGAGAACTTGAACTCCTCTCTTTCATCGCCCACCTTCCTGACGGTGGTCCGATAGCGCCCTTCTGCTAGAGTCTATCTCTTCTGTCTTTTGGAGGTGTCTGCTTAAGCATGTGACCTCAACCCAGCAGATCTACGCTTTACGCGTTCTTCGATATTTTGGTTCCTTGGCATGAGCTGCAAACACTTGCCACTGCAAAGGTAAACTGAAAAGCATAATCTAAATCCTCGCTCGCAACCAAAGTTCCAACAGTAAATGCGACCGGAGTCTGCATGATCATTGGGCACCAAAAAGAAAAGGCAAGTTCAAGCGCGGCCATCAATATATTGCCATAAATAGTCACTTTGCTACCCTGAACAGGTTGCCCCACCTTTCATGGATTGGCTGCTTGCCACAGCATGCAAGCGCAGATGTGGCACAAAATAGTGGTGATTGCACGGAGATCGGGC
The DNA here is from genome assembly GCA_000507305.1 of Breviolum minutum Mf 1.05b.01. Classification (NCBI taxonomy): domain Eukaryota; class Dinophyceae; order Suessiales; family Symbiodiniaceae; genus Breviolum; species Breviolum minutum. The sequence continues at coordinate 56,832 of DF241117.1, forward strand.
GTCACTGACGCCTGATGGGCCAAGTGCTCTGCCACACCACTGCACGCAGTGGGCGCTCTCGGCGGCAGGTTTTCCTTCATCTCCTGAACAGGGCAGAAGGGCAGAGGGGGACATGCAAGGGGCGCAAAGACAAGAAAAATTGACCAGCTAGTAAGAGCTAGTAGCATGCGTGCTCTCGCACCTCTGTTTTTGAAGACTACATGCTGGTTCATATCGGCTTTACATGTTATAGCATGGGAACGATCTATGAGAAAACGAACCGAACTCACAAACCAATCTAGATCATTAAGTGCTGGCCTTTTCCGCCATTTTCCGTAGAGGGTGATCTTGGCCGCTCGGTGTCGCCTCCACCAGCGCAATCACCTGGCACATGGAGCGCAAAGGGACGCATATGCGAGGGATCGCGTTGTGAGGAAGGATAAAACCAAAGAGAAGAAAAACTGGGGCTGAGAAGCTTCAATCTGAAAACATGGACTGCACGTGAGCATGCATGTAAAAGAAGACAAGCATTGCATGTACAGCAGACACACACACAAGCAGTCAATGTTGAGGCCGGGGTCCGCCGTGACTTGCAGCTTGTCCCCGTCGTAGTCGCCGTCGCTCAAGGCTAGGATGCCAAGATCTGCCACGCTGCAATAAATGCAGTTCCTAGCCAGTGTGTGGCGTAGGGTGGCAGTGGGACGGCATCTCAAACCGAGATGTTGGACGGGAGGATGACAGGGAAGCACCAGACGGCTACTACCTGGTTCCTCCTGGCTGTCTACACACATGCGGCGTATGATTCGCCGAAGAAGGTGAGTGCGGAGGCAGGCGAACACAGATTCCCACCCTCCACATGCCATGGTACCAGAAACTCATCCTCGCAGAGAAGACAACACCTATGTCTAGACATGTCTATATACAGATGCAATAACACATCTAAAACTTTATTTCGCTATTCATTTTTCCCGTTCTGATTTTCCTCTTCGTTACATTGCTGCCCGCAAAAAAAAGATAAATTCTTCATTGTCAATTGTTCATGCGTTTTTTGCTGATCATATTTGCCAAGCCATCAAAAAGAGATTTGGACTACGGATTTGACGCATACCAGCCCTACCAATGCATCACAGTTCCAGTTTTGGAAAATGTGGTCGGGGACATGTCTAAAGGTACCTTTCTTGTGAAGCAAGTGTTGCTTGAATGCACTTGGCGCAGCAAAGTACCGCCAGCATCCATGGACACCTCACATAGAGCTGTTTGTTCCAAAGGCTCATATTGTCACGTAAGAGTTGCGGCCATTGAATGTTCCAATCATACTCTTCCTCCTCGTTCGGGAGGCCTCTTTTAATTCCTCTCTTAGGAACACCACCTGGTCTATCCGCCAAGGAATCTGGAGGTGGAGGTAGTGGCCGTGGTCTTCCAACATCCTTAGGAGCCTCGTCTCTTTCAACTCTGGTGGCCTCAGCTTTTTGTGCCTCAGCTTCACGACATTGAAGTTCCTTGTCCAATTCATAGAATTCACGGCCTAACATAGCTGCCACGTCCGTCAAACCTTCCGGATTGCACGATTTCAGGAATTCCACAAATTCCTGCACTGCCGGATCAGCACGTAGCTGACTTACTCTACGAGAAGCTTCATGTTGGTGAAAGCCGACCTCCATTAGCCGTGTAGCATGTCCACGAAGAATGCACTGCCAAGGCTGCAGGAAGCCATTTCCATCTGCCATAGCAAAGAAGGGTCCATGGCAGGTGTAAGGCACCTTAAAGCCATGGGCCCGCAGCGCATTGATGAGGCAAACTTCTTCAAAGCGCTCGCAGCGATTCCTCAGCACATGGCATGGTGTAACTATAGGGACAGAAGTTCTGCAGGATGACAGGAAGGTTGGAAGCAATCAGGCCATTTACATCAAACATTAAATTACCAATGATTTGAAACAAAACACATCTGTGCTGGGCGCACTTGTTCTCGCGAGGCGCTTTGGCGGAAGCCTTTTTGCAATCTGCTGTCAGGCCCTGGGCATCGCAACTACCAATCTCCAAAAACATCGGAGTCATGCTTTTTTCTAACAGAATGCGCGAAATATGCTGCCAGCCCCACAGGCTGCAAAGAATAGCTTCTGGTCAAGGTCATCCTGGCGTGTCAGCTCTATAAGTCACTCCTCTTGACCTGAAGGATCGCCATACAGAACGTATCAGAAAGCAAGAAGCAGAACCTCGCCTCGCAGGTGGCGCCGGTGATGCCGTTTGCAAACGTTCTGTTACTGTAATCTTCAAATCAGGCATTCTTTCCGCATCATAAATCAAAGAATGAATTTTGAACAAAAATCACTACTCTATATATTTATATAAATCTGTTTAGTTTCAGGTCTACTTCCCGAGTGCTGGCAAGAAGCTCAACTGTTCATGTTATCATTGAGCATTCTTGATGAAAATATCTGCTTAAGTATCCAATCGTAGAACATCATCTTTTGATATCAATCACTGTACGTACAGACTCTAGGTAATCAATCGGCAGCAATGGTGGTGTTTGACAATCTGCTGAATCTTGGAATACTGCAAGTCAAAGACCACCATTGATTCTAGCTACTCCTATTGGTGTACTGTTTATTCCTTCTTATCCTTCATCTCTCTGATCTTTTTTTGCAATAGTGGCTCACTCTAAATCTTATATCCTTTTGTTTATCTTCTGATCTTCTGGTTTAAAGCTTGAAATTTTCATGATATGAGCTTCTCAAGTATTTTTCTTTGTTTTTTTGTACAATTAAATCAAGGTAAAATTATATTAATAACTTTCCAAACCAAAACGAAGCAAAAAACAGCACAATACCGCACAAAAAGCCAGGAATGCTTCCTGTGATGAAAAGCTACAGGGTTACAGGGTCCCCCCCATTTTCGGACGCGGACATCCTGTCCGGGTGCCGTCTGTAGCTCCCTACATCCTCAACACATTAAGTGTCTAAAGTTACAGGTGTTTGGAGGCTTTTGTTGAAGAACATGTCGTCTTTTATTGTACGAAAAAAAAATTGCCGCATCCAAGAAAGTTGGGGTCTTTTCCCATAAAAAAAGCAAAGATTTGCTGGTCCAGGATGGGAAGATGTGATGATGATTTGAATCCAAAAAAACGTCCAAAAAGATTTCTTGATGGCAAACCCGGAAATCACATCTGATTCAAAACAAAACGAAAGGGAGTTGAAACTCCCATTGTTTTCGTGTGGCGTTTCGTGTGGTTCAAATTTAATCACATCCGATTATATGCGGGATTTCCCACCAGTTTGAGGGAAAGGGAGTTGAAACTCCCATTGTTTATGGAAGGGCTTCAAAGCACCATCCCCCAGGTGGGTGTGAACAGTCTCCCAGACATGAAAACTGGGACATCCTGGAAAGCCAAGGAAAGCCCTATTTTTAAGGCAATAGTTGCTGGGTTTTAGGGGGTAAAGTTTTTCCTAAAAAAAAAAAGGAAGGTTGGCGTTCCAGGATGAAAAAGAGCAGGGATCAATCTCTTAACCCAAAGGACGTGACGTTTCATTGCAAACCCATCCAGGTTGGTTCATCATGGCGGTTTTCTTATAACTGCTTATGAAAAAATTCCCCCAAATGTCATCCAACTGGGGGACGTGGGAGGTCATCCCCAAAAAATAACCCAAGCCACTTTTCTAATACGTTTTGCTGCTATTAAAAGGTCAACAAGTTACCCTCCGGAAGTTTAACATAGCCCCTGAAAAGTTACCTTCCCAAAAGGAAAGTAGTCTTCCAACCACCATTTTTCAGGGGCTATGTTAAACTTCGGGGGTGTACATGATGCTTTTTACCAAAAATTGATGGTGGTAATTCTCCCCAAAAGGTTTCTGCAGCAAATAGTACGTTAGCAATACCCTCCCTGAAACTAACAAACATAACACCTGAAATTGGTGGTTGGAAGACGATCCTTTTCTTTTGGGTTAAAAGGCCTATTTGGGGGGTAAACTCGCTGCTGGTTTTATGGAGGGTTCTTTCTTCGCCCAATTGATGAGGGCACCCAATAGTTATTTCCTGACAGCACGCGTTTGTTGCTTGGCAAAAACACCAATTTTTTTCTTGTGCATCGAATAAGGATCCTTTTAAAGCTTGTTCACAATAAACAAAGGGGGATTTTCCAGCGTCTTATTAGTCTTATGTGGAACACTTACGTAGCAATGGAAAGTCTTTGGAAACGAAGGAACTTCAAACAGGGACATGATAAATTTCAGTGAATTACCGGAAAAATGTGCATCAACAACTTTGGGCTTTGGTCACTTCGCAATTGAACTACTAAAAAGAAAAAGAAACACAGCACATCTCATCTAAAAATACTTGGTACATAGGGATTCTTGCAAATATGCATACAGTAATCATAGAATCCCAGATTATTTGTCAGAGGCTACTGTAAGTATTTACCTATCAGAGAATCCCAGATCATTATATACCTATCATTCAATCCCAAAAGTCTACCCCCCTGAAAAGTAACATGTCCCCAAAAAAATTGATGGTCGGCTCAAATGTAATGTCCTTTCAAAAATGGTCCCTTTTCAGGGGAAATTCGTGGAACCTTAGGGGTTCCTTTTGGGATGATGGCTCGCAAAAATGGTGAAACTCGCAAACCAACCTATAAAAAAATGGTGGTTGGACTTCCAGGGTATATATAAATCCCAGACAATCCATGCATATATCATTTACCTAGATTATACCATACATGGATGGTATGGGAATGTATGTATATATTGGGTATGGCCCCTTCCCAGTAACAATGACCACCAGGATTATTCCATTTTCAGTAGGGAATCCCGAATTAAACCTTTATTTGCCACTGTTACTGGGAAGGGGCCACACCCAATGTATATATAGCTATCTCTTGAGCTACAGGCTATCAAACTCCCATCCAATCAACGAAAAACTCAAGTCCGGTGCCTCCGTCCGGTACCTTGGTATCCTGTGTTGACTTCATCATACTCACAGAGTGAGCTATACACCTCCTGTGGCCGGCGGCCGTTGGACTCTAAAAACGGAGAGGTGGGGTGAAAAAAAAAAACTCAATCCCCAATTTGTTGTTGGATGAATTGATTTTGTAACTCAGGTTTTTTGGGTTTGAGTGGTATTTTTTGAGTGGTGTTTTTTGATTTTTTTTTTGGGGGGGGGATGGTAGAAATCTAGCGAAATGATTCATAATTTCATTGAAAAATAATGTATAAGCTAAACTAAACATAACTAAACTAGCTATCTTAAACTCAACTGGGCACATAATTGTTTTTATGAACCCCTTTTCTATAGACTATCAAAGAATGACTTGCTCATGGACCTTCACCTGCTCAAACAAACCCCCCCTCTTTTCACTTAATCTCCCTTACCAATTTCAAAAAAGGAAGCCACGAAAAACAAAAAAATGATGCAACTTCAATCCCCCGGAATGGGGTGAAATCCCATCGTTGGATGAAAATCTCAAAAAAAAAAACAGGGGTCAAGATCTTCATAATTCTCAGGCGAGGGATGAGAATGACAGAAATCTGCCAACAAAAAAAAATAACCTTAATGGTGTACCCTATTGGTACACATAGTTTGATGGCGTGCCCTCAGAGAAATGGTGTACCTTAATGGTGTACCTGCAAAAAATAGTGTACTGTAATGGCGATACCATCCCCCGAATGATCTGGGCAAATTACTATAATTCCTAGATTCCTAAACCTGAATCAAGGGTAATTATTTTGGTGGGGACTTCCCATCACAACCACCACCATTTGGGGGAATTCCCAACCAGCAAAAACTGGTCGCGATGAAATTTGCCCAGAAATGATTGTGAAAACATCCAGGGACACCCTAAGAGTTCCTAAATCTTTCACTGCTCACCCTGAGTCACGGTCAAAAAAGAAACAACCGGATACGTTTGCTCAAGCAGAGCCACGAAAATAATATCAATGTCATAATTTATGCAGAGCATCTATCAGGGCCCCTAGTTTCCATTGAAATACTGGTTTGTATAATGACGGGATCGTTATTTCATGGTAAAATTAGTTTTAATCCCTATTATATAACTGGTTAGTATTTCATCCCCCCAAAAATACCTGTAAACAACCGTTTCGGGCCCTTTTTTCACAGCTCAAGCTGATCTCCTTCCCGATTCCCAACAAAAAAAAACGTTACCTTGGAAGTGTCGCGGGAAGTAGCGGAAGTTACTAACGCGGCACGGCGCTCACATTTCCAAATCTCGCAACGCCTCAAGTATCGGTTGGCAATTGGGAAAACCCACGATGTGGGAGTCGTCTCTCAGCACCTAGGGATTCAATAGATACCCATAGGATCTATGCGACGATTGTACGTATATCTACCTATACTAATTGACCATAAAAATCAACCATTCATGTAGGTAAATATATAGCAGTCCCGTGGATCCGTCATGGGATATACATCTTGCTTTCAGGAAAATCGGGAGCCAAAAAAAACCTGGTCCCAACTTGGTGGAGCTTGTCAGACACCCCTATCCAGAGATGCTGGCTCGTCACCATCGTCACCAATAAGGGTTACATTGCCCCTTTGGGAAAAAACGAACATAGCCATTGCTGGAAGGAATCCCCCATGTTTTTTAAATAGGAAATACACCCCGGTAAACTAACATAGCAATGGGAAATCCATCATTTGAAGATGTATCTCCTATTGAAAAATGGTGGTTTTTCCATTGCTATGTTAGTTTACCAGAGGGTACATCTTCAAAGTTTGGGGGTCCATTTTTCATGTTGCTATCTTAGATTACCGAGATTATTATAGTCTTAGGCCTCGGGGATCCCAATCTACTAAACGTTCATTTTGCCACGAGGATTGCATCGCATCCTGGAAGGAAAAAGCAACAACCCCCCAATGAAAGCAGCCCCACCGACTCGATAAAGATGGACCCCCCAGGAAGGGAATCATGGGATTTCTGAAACTTTGCAATTTGAGGTGTTTTTTTGCTGTTTTTTTTCGGCTCAAGGGAAGGTTGGGGGGGGGAAAATCTGATTGATATAGGATATGCACAGTTTCAAAGGGAAATTTTGGTATATGTTGATATATATCTCGGGGTACTCTCCACAATTACCCAACTTTTCCCTTTGAATCTGGCTTCAGATGTTTTTTTTTGGGATTAATTTTGAAAGTGTTCCACCTCCAGAACTTGATGGCAAAAAATCCCAAGGTGAAGGCTTTTGGAGGGGAGGCATCTTTCCTGAGGTAAAAAACAACCATGTTTTTTGGTTTGGAAAACAAGCCAAGGGTAAAACAGCCCAAAAATGAAGGTTAGGTTGGTTCAGATGATTTTCCGGATTTCAATGGGGTGGATTGTAAGGTTCCATGTTAATTTTCCCTGGTTTACATCCCTGAAGTTTAACATCTCGCCCCTGAAAAATGATGCTTGGAAAACGATACTTTCCTATTTGGGTCTCGGTAACTTTTCTTGGACTTTTGCTGTTAAATTCTGGGACCGGTAAGTTTCGTTCTGCCCTTTTTCCAATGTTTGGACCGTCAACCACTGCCGAAAACAAACACAACCAAAGCTACCAAATGATACATTGCGGGATCAACTAACATGCCTGGCTGGAAAATGGACCCTGATCGAAGATGTATATAATTTCCCATTGGAAAATAAGAAATATTTCAGCCAGCCATGTTAGTTGTAATTAACTGGAGGGTTTCATAAAAACCTCCCAGGTTATGCCGCCAACTCTCCCCAAAACATCAACCCCCTTGTTCCTTAGAACATCCTGAAGTGTAATCAACTTCGCCCAAGGGAAAAATAGGTGACAAATTTAACCCCCAACAGGTCTCAACCAATCCCATCCAATTTTCGGTCAGGATCGAGCTGTTTATGCACTTTGGGGAGAATTGAAAACAAAAAAACCGAACGAAATGACTGCCTGGGAAAAAGAACCATGAATCATGAAGATGTATCCCCCGTATTTAAAAAAAAGGTGTTTTGTTACATTTTACCGTGTTTTTTCGAAGTCTCTGCTTCGTTGGCAGAATCAGTCATCGTTCTTCAAAGACAAACGACCCAACGCTGTAGACGAAGGTGTCACCTGGCGTTTTCCGACGTGGAAAAAAAATAACGAAAAACAAACTCTATCTCGGAGAGGTGGTGGTTTCAACCCACCTGGAAAACCTAGTGTACCATTTTTTTTGGCAACTGTGGCTGGTTTTAGGGGTAAAGTTGATGGGAATTAACAGCAACTGGTTTTCCAGGCATCTGATTTTTGTTGGGGGGTCAAAATGGGTCATACTGTTGATGGACAAAATCCGGCTTTCACCAGTTGAGGTTGGTAGTTGAAATCCCGTTATTTGCAGGGTTTTAGCACCATCCCAGGTGGTTGGGAATGGGATTTCTCAACCATCAACAGTACCTCCAGGTAGGGGTTTGTCAACAAAAAAAATATGAAGCACCAGGTACAAAGGGATTTGATCAGTTGAATCATGGTCAGAACCTAGCTGTGCTGGGCCCTTATAGGTGCAGGGACAGGAACCTGTTTTGAACTCTTGGATGCCACTCCTCTCATCACATGGATTTTTTCCCAAAGGTTTCATGTTTTCCAGTGGAACGGAAATGAATATAAATCACTTTAAATCACAGCTTGCCGTGCCCAACTGAAAAACATCCGCAAAACAACTAAACTCAACCAAAACAAAGACTTAAAGTCATCCCGTTTTGTTTCAAGACATCGAAACCATCATTTTGCACAAGATTCTTGCAATGTGGTTTCCTAATGGAATTTATACATAAAGTATGACAACGGACAAACTCACAGTCGGTTTCGTCCAAAATAGGATTGTGGGGTTTTGTGAAAAGGATGTTTTCCTTTATTTCCGGCATGGATTTTATTGGTTGATTTCCGTGTTCGTTTTTGGGGGGGTGTAAGCCAATGATCCTTTTTTAAACATAAAAAAGTCACCCTAATAAACTGAGTTTGGCACCTTCGGCAGTTTGTGTAGAAAAAAATAAGTGGCGCAACAGAAAAAAAAAGGCCACAGTTTTGGGTATGAGGAGAACATCAGCCCCAAAAAAATTTGGATATTTTGGGGGGTTAGGAGAATAAACAGCAACCCCCCCAAAAAAATTGGGACATTAACGTGTACCAACCCAAAAAATCACTGGTCTTTTTCCCTCCCCTTCTTGAGGTCTTTTGGGCGAATCATTCACAGGGCATTTGTCAGATTTTCTTGGCTCAAAATCATTGCAGGATATCCTGGCAAGATCCCTTTTTCACTTTAAAAAAAGACAAAAAATCGGGATTTTTGCCAGGAGTTCAAGGTGGCAAACCCTGGAAATTTTGCTTCGAGTTTACATGTAAACCAAGATACCTACCCTCCCTGAAACTAACATTAACAAAGCCCATGAAAATCCCCATCGTTCCTGGTAAATACCAACAAAATCGTGGATTTTCCATGGCTATGTTAGTTTACAGGAGTGTAGCCCCCAGACATGTAAGCCTCATTTAGCATGATGGAACCGGCCCCACCCTCAACACACACCCCGTTTTGTGGAGTTGCCTTTCAGTCGTCGTGTTTCCCGCAAGCACTCACGTTTTCCAGTGGTTTCCTCGGCATGAAAGCTTGAAATGGGGTGAAAAAATTGTGAATGTTTACAACAAACCAACTAAAAACATTATTATACATCAAAAACCCATGAGTTGGGGGGATAGCATTTCTGCCATTTCTCGATCAGGGTCAGAAATTGTATTCGAACAGCAAAGACCGACTCTTGCGTTGGAATTTTCAACGATTTTATCTACGCTTTCAAACCATCAAACTACCAAAACGATCAGGTGACTTTGTGAAAATAAGATTAACTAGTGGTTAATTGATGGTTTGGGGCCGGGTGGTTTGGGATTCAAACGGGGTATTCCCTAAGAAAAAAAAACAATCCCTTTCATTTTCGGGGACCCTAGGAATCCAAACCACCGGGCCCCAAACCACCAATTAACCATTAGCTGAATAAAATGCCTTCAATAAAAAATCTGTAGCAGGTGATTCAAGCCGTGACCTTTTGATCCCCGATCGTTGGAGGTCACCAACAACCATGTAAAGGGTCACGTTTCCACCATCCCAAAAAGATCACCGGCAGAATTGCCACATATCTTGTATAGAATCGAGTTTTTCCAAGAATGTACAACTAAAAAAACAAACGAAAAGTTCAGGAAACCTTCTGATGTATAACTAGATCCTTTTTTTTCAATTTCAAAAATGGCCGTACACTAAACCTGGAGTTTCTTGAATGAGTTGAGTTCACCCCTTCCACCCAGGCGAGTTTTCATCCCAGGAGGACGACTTCCAATCCCGACTACTGAACTTTCATGTGCCATGATTTCTCGCATCCGGGGATATGGGCAACGCGCATCCCATTTGTTCCTCCATGTTTTCACGGAATCCCAAACAAAGCAACCACTTGGGTTGTGGTCACACCGCGTTTTTGCAGAAGAATCCAAAAAACAAAAACAGCTAGCGAAAGAATGGGGGCGTTTCATCCAACTTCACGAGCTTCGAACAAATTTTTGGATCCAACTTGTGGAACTCAAACTCCCCAATTTTTTTTGTGGCAAAATATTGGGTTGAAACCATCCTGGTTAGGGGTGGGTAGATTGCAACTCATGAGGTGCCACCAGCACCGACCTTTTTCTGGAGCCAACGTCTGCCACATACCTGGAGCCAAGGCACTTGCCCATACCTCAACCAGGCTGGACGGAGAGGCTTTAGCTGGGCTACAAGATTTTTTGCGCCGAAAGCCGATGTTTCTTGACATGGGAGGTGACATGGAGCCCCTACAAATGGCCGAAAAATAGATAGGTTTCACTGGGGGTTTTGTTTCACCCCAAAATCAGTGGAGTTTTCTGCCCACAATTTGTGCTGCCAGCAGGGTTTTTGGTCCAGGGGCTGCATAAATGCCCGAAAATTAAAACGGGTTCCCCATAAGTGGAGTTGTGGGCCCGCTAATTATAACTGCTAAGGGCACCACTTTTGTTTGATCACCCGGGTTTTTGCTGTCACACTGTGGTTTTAATGACTTTTGGAAACGAAAAAAAAATCGTGATCCAAAATCACCCATTTTTTTTTCACGACCCCAACTCACAACACTCCCAAGTCACATCCTTTCCATGTGGTTCGTCAAAATTGACATCTGGAGCCCTACAATCTTCTTTGGTTTCCATTCCCCCAAGGCTGAGTGGCTTCCGGCCATGTTTGGAAGTGGTGGATATTCCGTCGGAAAGTTGACAACATGACCCAGGATCGATCCGTGGGGTTCCCCCCAAAGGAAACACTTGTCTTCCCACAAGTTTCCCCCCAATAAAAAAACCAAACCAACAGTCACAGCTCGGTGTTTCTTGGCCCCCTTTGAAAAAAATTCTTTCCCAACTTGTTTTTGAATTTTCGGCTTCTTACAGGGGATGAGTTTATCAAGTGTGTTTGTATTGTCTTTTCCTACCCCATTTTCCCCATGTAAGGCACCACCACCACCCGAGCCACGTATTCAGCCCATAAAGTCCACCCGTTTGCACTTCCACTTGCTGGCATCCACTACCACTGGGCCCCGCTTCAGGCCTGAATGGACGACGACGGAGGGTCGGTCCAGATGTGACCCAAGCAACCCAACTTGGAGCCCCCAGGACGGTGTTGGTAAGTGGTTAATGGGGTCCATGGTTAGGTTAGTTGTTGTCCCTTGAGGATAGGGTTGGTTAGTCTAGTTTTACCCCCTTTACTAACCACAAATTCCTAAGTGCTGTGATCCAAACATCCATTCTCAGGTGCTTTTGCTCTTAGTTTCAGGGAGGGTACAACTTTCTCCCGCCAAGTGACGCCGCAAGGTAACATCGCCGCAAGGGCAGCAAGCCAGCCAAGGACGGCTTCTCCGCGCAGCTGCGGAGGGAGACGTGACAGACCTGGAGAAGCTGAGGTCAAATCACCTCCCCAACAGGTGCGAGGATCATCCGATTTAGAGGGTTCCTAAAATGGTGGCACCCAACAACCATGGGTTTTCCCTACTAGAAATGATGATTTTGGGGTGTTTTTGGGGGTAGCACCATTTTTTGGAAACAGCCATTTTGAAAATGATGATTTCCAAAGCCGGAATCTCCTTTTCCAGAGGCTGATTTTCAGGTGAACCATGTTAAACTTCAGGGGTGTAAGTATGGTTAATAACCATGGTTAGAATTAGATATGGTCCCCCAAATGAGGCCTATATAAACGGCTTATAAATAGGGGTGATCCTAACCACTTACGATACCTGGGATGATTCTCCAAGAGTGGGAGGATTAATACATTTCTACCCTTCCTGAAACTAACAGCGAGTTCGCACCTGAAAATGGATGGGTTGGAAGATGAATTTCCTTTTGGGATGGCCCAAACTGTTAGTTTCAGGGAGTTGAAAAAAAATATGGTGGGGGAATGTTCACCAAACGTTTCTCAAGTACCAAAAATGGAGGTACCGTGAACTTTAAAATTGCACACCAAAAAAAACATATCCTTCAGAAACACTCCAGCCAAGGGAGGATTAGGGGTCAACCGGAGTCAAAAATCTCTTGATGTCTTGGCCCTGGAAGTCCTGAGTTTTCCACCCATTCTTTTTTTAGTCCGGTTGGGAACTCCGAGTTTCACCCACGATTTTACTAGGGATTTGTCATCATCCAAAAGTTGACGTCCGGGGATATCATATGAATCGGGGATATCATATGAATCTATTATGTCACAAGCATCTTGAAACATCATATTTTTCCAAATGGTGGGCATTCACTCACCGACTTGCCAGGGAAACGGTGGGTGCGGTTGGAGCAGCAACCCAAAGAGATCAACAGATGAGGTTTCAGCCCAACTTACTGGAAAATGCAGGAAAATTCGGAGTTTCCCCACCAATAAGTAATGGAGACAACAAAAGGTTAGACCACATCAGCTTTGTCAAACCCCCATGGAATCCAACAAAAAAAAGTGTTAAACTCATCAAACTAATTCAATTCATAGAGTTTTTGGGAATTATTTATTTATAAAAAAAAAGTGTATGTGTATATATTTATTCAAACAAAAAAGTATGTATATATATACATACATATATACAACTAAAACAACCATAAAAACCAACCCAAGTCCATTTCCCTTTCCCCAAACACCACCACCAAAACCAACCCCGACCACCTCCGATCGATCCACAAAGGCCCCCAAATCCAAAGCGACTCGACCTACGAGTCGCAACGCGTCGCAGCAACGAAGCGGGAACCGGTTGGTCGGTTGGATGGACCCCGGCAACGTCCGTCCATCCTAACACCGCCTTTTCTGCTCGGGGTGGAACAACCAACCGGGAGGAAGTTGAACAGCAAGGAATAACCCCTGAAAAATAGGGATGTTTGAAACTCCCAAAAAAGGAAGCCGGATCCATCTGAACCAACTTCCAACCATCCATTTTTCCAGGGGAAAAAGGTTCAACTTCGGGGGTGGAACCAACCTGGAAGGAGTTAACGGCTGGGTGAACCACCTGAGAATACGGGTTTTGGCCCGCTTAAAGGAAGAGGGATTTGATCATCTAAACCAAACCATCATGGCGTCAGGTTCGATTCGTTAATCTTTAGGGGTGTAAAACCATGTAGATTCCGAAGATTCAACGGCTGCTTCACCTACAAATCACCTATATATACCGTACCGTTGGGACCCAGAAGCCGGAAAAAAAACGAACTAAAAAATAAACAGTTTTCAATGGATGGAAATGATGAAAGCCAAAAAAAAAATCATGAAACATGATTTGGTGGGTGTTTTGAGTTCCAGGTATGTATGTGTATATATATATATATATACCCTGGGAGTCCAAGTCGACCATTATATTGAAATAGGCATCAACAATTCCAGGGTAGACTATTTGGCGGCTTTGATGGTCGGCTTGACTTACACGGTGTATCTATATAGTATTTACATGCACTTTAAGAAGGGCAAAAAAAAAACATGTTGTAAAGAAACTACCAAAAAAGCTACTCAAAAGATGCAAAGATAATGATATGATGAGCTTTTGTTGGCCGCTGCTAGTTTAGAAAAAAGTCTTCAACGAATCATTGCAAAGTGCTTACTGTCTATAAGGATGAGAGAAGAAGAAACATCACTATTAGGCTGTGGCTCAAAGTTCTTTTGAGGCTTTTTGCAATAACATGGTTCTCATCCATCCACCACCACCACTTGGATGTCCCGTTGGAAGTTAGGATCAAAGGTTAGGATCAGTGGGTTATACCCCCAATTATACCATTGAACATATTTAGCTCGACATACAACCATTGATATCTTCAAGTGCGGGGTGGTACTTAGCTATCCTACTTCCCCCAAAAAAAAACACAAATATCACAAAAATCACCTACTTCAGTACAGTTTATCTCCATTGATCCAAGGCCGGACCCCGTCCCGGGGTCCCTCCAAGACGAAACGACGGAAAACGGTGCCTTGATAGTCATGGACCGATGGACCAAGGCCTGAGAGCTGCTGCGGCTGGTTTTTTACCAACAAATTCTTCACCAAGCCAAAGGGAGAATATTTCCTGTACCGAAAAGAAGATGAACGGCTGGTGAAAACCTCCAAATCATCCATGAAAAGAAAGGAAAATGATCGAAAAACCAAACCTCCAGGGAATTAAGTTCCAGCCGTTAATCTTCAGGGGTGTACCTGGAAGATTCTATCATCAAAGTTGATTTCATCAATGTTTTGGGGGTGGTTTTTAATGGTCGTTAAGAAAAATGTTTTAAAAAAATGATGGTGAAAGGTACTCATTCAGAACTGCGTTTGGCTCACCTGTTTTTGATGAGGGGACGGCTACTGAACCACGGTGAACCATCCAAAAAGCTGCTGGAAATCGGAAAACCTTGCGTATCCAAGTCCTACCCTGGATAGGTCAGTAACCAAAAACTCTGATGAAACATGGTCGCTTTTCTTTGCAGAAGCGGGAAAAAGTCCAAGAATGAACTGAAAAACCCCCGTGTTGTCTAACATGGTTCACCTGAAAAACCCCCGTGTTATCATTTTCAGGTTCTATGTTAACCTTTGGGGGAGGGGTAACGGTGTAAGCATCAAATGTGTCCAACTTCCACCCATTTCTTTGAGGTTTTTTGTCCCATCCAGCTTATGTGTTATAGTGGGATGAAGGGGATCATCCCCGCACCGACTCCAACCTTCACATTTTCGCCAGGAAAAATGGCAATACATGCGATCTGTCTACAGGTTGAACCCAAACAGATCCCTCCCGGTGGTTTTCGCAATTGATTTTTCCTTTAAAAACATGTGAAAAATCACTGATCTTCAGGGAGAAAAGAGCCGAGGTTTACGGTTTCCTAGGAGAAACAAATCACCCCAAAAAATCTCTAAGAAAATGACTTTAGAAAATTAGATGGGTTTTGAGAAAGGTTCTTTCAATTATCTCCCGTTGAACTTTGAGGCCTTTTTCTTGAAGCATCCCATTTTTATTCAAAACCTTTCAGGCAAAAAAGAAATCCCTGATCAAAAGAAAGTGCTTTTTCGGTTGGTTTTTTGGAACTAAACGTTTTTGGGAAACAGTGAGCCAATATTTCCCCAAAAGGGCCAAAAAGAAGCAGAACGCAACAAAAAACAGAATTTCCCTCATTAAATCATCGAATCTTCAACAAAAAAACAAACAAACAAACAAACAAACAAACAAACAAACAAACAAACAAACAAACAAACAAACAGAAATAAGAAAAAAACCCACCACATCTCCATTTGTAGAATTCATTATTTCAGTTCCTTCCAAAAAAAACAACGCGCAAAACGCCATCTTTTCCTTCCCAAAGAAAAAGAATTTGAATTAACTAACATCTCTTCCCCCACATCTCTCCCCCCTCATCCTCATCCTGACCGACTTTCTCGATTCCAAGCAACGAAACTGAAAGCATCCCGCCGCCGCCGTCGATTCCCCACGTAGCCGAAGCTGCTGCCGAAGACCACCACCGGCGACGGCAAAGTTCAAGGCGCCATCAGCGTCCACGGCGAATTGCAAGGAGCCGGCCTGGTGAAGTTGGGGTTGTTGGTGGGTTTTTTTGGAATTTTAGATATTGAACGAATAGTTGGTGTTTTTTTCCCAACCCATTTGAAAAATATGGTCAAGTCAAATTGGAAAAAAAATCTCCCCAGGTAGGTAGGAGTAGACATTCAAAAAACTGCTTTGAAACTACCACCTTTGTTGTGACTTTTCCGTTCCTTTTATTTAAGTCCACAACACCCTCCCACCTTTTTTCCCACGAAAAGACTCCTGAGAAAAACTCGAGTCCCAGAAACCTGAATGGAAGCTGCTTGAACACATAGAGCATAGTAGGCATAGTCCTCACCACCTGAAGTTCATTGGAAATTGGAACTTCCACAAAAGTTCCGCGAGGAGGTCAGTCATAAGGTTGCGAGGAGGTTTTGTGATCGTTGTAGGGCCGAGCTTTATGGCTTCTATTTATGGCGGTTTGTGACCGGAAATCACAAAAACGATACCTGGGAGGTATCATCCTCCAAGAATATGACCAACCCAAAACTATGTACTCTTCAGAAAAAAAATCCCTCAAAATGACCTTTGCAACATTTACATCAAGTTTGATCCCCCGCGAAAATGGATGGCATTCAATATTGCCTGGTTTGAGTGCTTTGGGTTTCAAAAAAAAATCGGCACTTCACCGGTTTTTCTGAAGAAAATCGTCCACTGGCCCAGTAGATCTCTTAGGAAATATCCGGCATTTTGGGTGGCAAAAAGGAAAGATGGCTTTTAGCATCTGGGTCCACTGGCCGACGATTTCCAGGCAAAATTCGTTCGAGAGCAACGAACGCATCTTCAGGTTCATCTTTGAGGCTTTGATTTAGTTTTAGAGGTCAGTGTTAGTAAGTAAACCTGCTTGAAAATGTTAGGTTGATCTAAAACTAACACTGGCATCTGGCAACTACTTCTTAGGTTTAAATCCATCTTTGATTGCAAATCGCAAGGTACGCATCAAATCCTTCAACACCACTGAACGATCTACAGCGAAAATCACACACATTTGGTCATATATGGGGTTTCGTTTAGAAGCCGTAAAGAAGCCGTTTAGAAGCCATCACCAATGTCGTTCCCTGCAACTGTCCCGCGGGGTGAAGTTTAAAAAATACCTTAGAAGTCCATCCAGGTTTTTCCCACCCTTTTTGTTGGTCGGAAGGTTGGGAACTCCGAGTTTCACACATTCTTCAAAAAGATACTTTGGGGTTGGCAACATCTTCCAAAACGGAAGTGAAGTTAACCTACCTTCCTTTTTTTTGGAAAATGGTGGCGTTCAACTCACCGACCTCCAAGGAACAGCAAAATGTGAACGAAAAGCCGACACGGCAAAGCTCGCAAAAGATCTCTTTTTACAATGATTCGGAGGGGAGTTTGGACTAAAATAATTGACATGTTGCAATCTATTGCTCCAGTACTGAAATCTCACTCGTCTACTGACCGTCTACTCAGCCGATTCAGTTCATGAAGAAGCATCTGACATTGATTATCTGACATTTTTGCTCTCAGACTAAACATAAATCATTAAATCTCTCTTCCAAAAAGAACATCATATAAATTGATGGTCGGTTTGAACATCGACTCCCTTTTTACATCTCCTTCCAAAAGAACATTAAATTGATGGTCGACTTGGACTCCCAACCAGAATTTGATGTGTTTTTGTTCGTTTCTTTTGGAAAATGGCGTCAAAGTCAACACAACCCCCCCCCCGATATGTCCGGCCGCCTTGGCCTAAAGTGATGGGTTGAGTGAGCTGCACATGCCATGGAGTGTCGTCTTCATCCTGGAAGAGTGGAAGAACCGAAAAGAAAAAAGGGTCGATAGGAATCCAACTTCAAGGGGGACGCGCAAAAAAAAAGAAACTTCAACTTCAACTTCAACCTCAATTTCAAAACTTCATCTTCAATTGAAATTCTTCAACCACGAAAAAAGAAAGATAATCCCAAGGTAAAATCAATGCCCCCATGTTCTTCTCTGTTTTGATCAAAAGATGATGAGATGTTCCATCAGAATCGATTCCGGATGATCCTTGCTGAGAAGATTCGGCTCCTTCACTGAAAAACATCGGAAAGTACCATCTTTTTAGGCGTTTTGGGCAGGCTGGATTTTGGGGGGTAAAGTTCATCGAGATGATCAGCAACTTGTTTCTCCAGGTCTTGCCACTTTTTCCCGGGTCTTGGAGGAAATTGTGTGCCATCAAAACTCAACAAAAAAAAACAACCCCCAAAAAAATCAACGGACCAACCAAGCTCTTGTCTTCAAAACACAAAAATTCACCCGAACCAATCCGAAGCGGTAAACTTCCAAAATGGAGTGAAAAAATATGTAAACATTCCTTCTCAGAAGTAAATATATGTACATAAATATGTGTACATATGTGTATATACATACCTATGTAAAATGGATGAGTACCGGTATTATGCTGGCTTGTCATAAAAA
>DF241117.1:75311-87157 GCA_000507305.1 Breviolum minutum Mf 1.05b.01
AAATCCTGCACCACCTGGGATGGTTAAAACCCTATAAATAATGGGATAATCATCATCCTTGGTGGTGCAGGATTTTGTCCATCAACAGTAGCACTGGCGCAGCTGGTGACCCACCCTTTTCACCTTGAAATTTTTACTGAGATTTTGAAAAATAAAGCCACTTGGGGCCGGAACATTCCTAGGGGAAAAAAACAACACCATATTTTTTATCAAAAAAAAATGAAAAAAAAAACACCCCAAGCAAATCCAAAGGCCATGGAAAATTCTAGTGGAGATTTACTTCATCAACAATTGCAGAGTAGACTATTAGGCTTTAATGGCCAGCTTGACTTACGAGGTTATAATCATCCCATTCTTCACTTGACTCCGCAGCTCTTTGGAAGAATTTGATTGAAACCATACAGGATAGGTTTTTTACTTCGGAAAAGTATTCAGAGCCCTTGGCGAATCGGTTCGCTTAATTAAAACAAAACGTCAAGAGGTCTGGGCGCTCCAAAAACTAAGAAAAAAAACGCCGTTTTAAGGATGTTCTTTTATCTTTAAAGAAAAAATGCTTGAACGATTTTGTTGGGCGAAAACTTGCGAAAAGTTGAGATCGATCTAACTCCAAAACTCTGCATGCTGTGAAAGTTCGCTGCAAAACGCGATTCCGACGGATTTCCTATGAGAGATTTCCCTGACAAGTTTGGAGCCTCCTGATCGGTGGAGACTTCCCCAAAATTTCCCCAGGAGTATAAATCCTTTTCCAAAAGAATGATGACTCCTTGATTTTGAAATAATGAAAAACTCATTCTCATGTTCCTTAGTGATTTTCTATGATGAAAGAATGATCAAAAAATGATGGAAATCGAAATCAAATTTTGATCCAATGCGGTGAAATGACAAAGCTTATGATTGTCATAAGCTCGAAATTGGTTGGTTCCCCAACCGTCCAAAAACTTCGGATGACCACTGAGGGGTTCCAAATTTTGGGTGGCTTTTGTGGTTACCCTGCAACAATAGAAAACAACCAACAACAACCAACATCCAACCAACAACCAACATCAACCCACTAAGAATACAACAACCAAGGTTAACCAAGACTACAACAAACAAACAAAAAGTCATTAAAACCAAACATCCAAAAAAAAAAATCCCATCCAATAAGCATTCCACCAAATCCCCCCGTCCCAACTGCTTCCTGTTGTTTTCTTTTCAAAAATGCCGCCATGAGATGCGCCTATGTCCTTCATGTAGGAGGACCATGAATTCTCACTTCCAAAGGATGTATCCTTCAACAATTCCGGACCCAAAGACGTAGACCTCGAAGGGCCGAACCCCTGGGCGATCCATCGGATCCCGAAAGTTCGTGAACGTGAGTGAAAGTTCCATTCCCCCATAAAGGGACGACCAACCTTTTGGGAGGGACAGGTGGTTTGTGTTGAAACCCTACATTTCATTTTTTCGGGTCCGAAGTGTAGGAATTTCACCGAAAAAACTCATGTATATAGTAGGTCATTCAAATATGCAATCGTCGTCCAAAGATGATCCTATGGGGGCTTGCTCCAAGAAAAAAGATCCAGCAGCAACAGATCCAACTGTCGAGGAATTTGAACAAATTTTGAAAAAACACAAAATGAATCCGATCCATGATCCACCTGCCACCGATTGGTGGGAAGGATTGGGAAAATCTACCGAGTTTTTTGGACACTTCTGAAAGAGGAAGTATCCAACATAAAGCCCTAAACGTAAACCGCATGGCATAGCCAACCTCACCCCCCAAATGATTCAGGAATTTCCTGCAAATAAGGTGCTAGTTGAGGGTACAACCGTGCCGTCGTATGTTCCACCGGGGGAAAACTTCTTGGAACCTTACCAATCATCTAGAGACCAGCTTCCACTTATTCTACAACTGGCGTGTAGTGCCACAAAAGGGATAAGCGTCGTCCCACCCAAAGATCTTGAAACATGAAAACGTTGGATCTTTAAAAAAAAAACATTTGAAAAAAGAAAACACCTCCCAAAAACTCGAACTCTTTTCTACAGCGTTCATGACATAACACCAACCCAAACAATGCAATGTTTGCCGCAGAAAATCCTTCGAAATCCCCACAAATAAATCTTGCATTGTTTGTGTGAAAGGTGATGTGTGATTGGCCACTTTTTGTTGGGTGCATGCGTCACATAATTAGAAGCAGTTTGTTGAAGTGGCTCTGTGGATAAAATCTGGATTTCATAGTGTGAATCTCCTCAATTTCATCACCCCCCTTGTTTTCTTAGGCGTTCATTATCCTACCAACCCAAACGATGCACTAAAATTCCTGCCAAAAAATCCTTCAAATTGACCGACCTACAAGCAACATTTGCATTTTTGTTGATCCCTTTTCAAAAAATGGGAAAAAAATCAACCCTGAAGAATATGACCTACCAAGGCAACTCGCTTTTTTTGCAAAAAAATGGTAGGGACTTTTTTCGGTCCCCAACTCTACCCTGAAAAAAATGGAGTGAAACCTGGTTCCCTTAATAGGTGGGATCGGTAGGTAGCATTTTTCACCCCCCAGAAGGCAAGGACGGCAATAAGTGATATATTTTTCAAGTGGTACAAAACTACTGCCAATTGGGTGATGAAAAATATCACGGACCGATCCCACTACCACCCATTAAGGGAACAATCGAAACAACCATTGACCTTAATCCAAGAAATCTGCAACAGGACCCACTGAACGGAACCCTAAACCTGAGTATCTAATAGCTCTAGCAACTTACTTAGGGGTCCGTTGGTAAGGTCCCATTCAATTTTTGATAGGCTTAATGATCCGCCTGGATCAAAATCACCCCCCCCCGTTTTAAAAATCTCGCCATCTCGGCACGGGCATCCCCAAAGTTCGTGGAAGGCTTCGAGTTGCGCCGGACATGCCGTGCTCGCCCTGAGAATGTCTGTGAACTACCGTTGATGGTTCAGAAATCCCATTCCCAACCACCTGGGATGGTGCTGAAACCCTATTTAAAACCCGGATATTCTCCAATATCAACTGGTGAACGCCAGATTTCTGAAGCATCAGCAGTATGATCTGAATCATTTAGAAGTTTCCAATTGCTGATGGTATATCATAACTCAAAATTCAACAATAAACTCATAAACTCCTGGTGATTCAAAGTCACAAAGTGACCTCCTTTTTTTTTTCGGGGGATAAAGGTCAAAAGGTCACGGGTCACGGCGGCTGGAATCATCACCTTGAAACCTTGGGAAGTGGGCCAAAACTACCAAGGCCCAAGTGAGTTTGCGCCATGAGGCCATTTTTTAGGTTGGGCCTTTTTGTTGTGTGCTTTAAATCGGTTCTAAATCCATGGAAAATTTCAGGGGGATTTTTGGTTCTCAGGAGATTTAATTGGATGATGTTACCCCTTTTTGTTACGTGGGTATGAAAATGGGTGAAAGTTCATCCCCAAGAATCCCAAACAAGAACACCAGCTAAATAATCATGGGTACACGTACGTTCGGGGTACACCCGTCCTTGTCCCTTGAGGTTCTCAATCAAACTGTCAACTTCATTATGTCAATCCTTTGTAGGCCAGATTTGGTTGTGTTTGCTTCTAAGTCGACTTTCCTGACAGCTTCAAGTCAGCTTGTTGTGTGCTTTTTACGCTAAAAATCTACCTTCAGGGCCAAAAGAAACATCTTTGATTTGACACCTGAAATGTACATAAACCCGTCGTAACTAAAGTAAAGCAATAAACTACCAGGCCAACCTCAACTGGTGATATTGCCGGATTTCTGAACCATCAACGGTATCCCACTCTCTTTTTATCCATTTGAATTACTTTACTATTCTTTCCTTCGACTTCTTCCACCGATTTCCACCCTTCAAAAACAATCCCCCACAACTCGACATTCGTGTCGACTTCTTCCCCAAAAAAAAACACACGTCCGTTCTCAGTCGTCGTCCGTGGTAAAAGAAAAATCCCGGGATAACTATATAACTATAATTAACCCCTGGTCCAGTTGGTTGAAATTCGTCCCCTAAAATCAACTCTTACTAACTAGTTACTAGTTACTAGTTACTACCATTTTCGCCACCAAGTAGGGTACCCAGTCGACCTCATCATGATCGCTCCGCATGTCAGCTTCAACCAGGACCACGAGGTCGCCATTGCCAATTGGGATGATCGGTCCCAGGGGAAAATGTTTGGTATCGGGTAGATATATGGGCCTATGCCAGGTCCATGGAGAATTGTTGCAAATGCAGAAACTTTAAAAAAAAAAAGATGTCCCTGAAAAAGAAGGGATGACATCAACCAAAGAGTAATATGTTTTTATTGTTGATCTGGTGAAAAAAGGTTGTTTAATTGGATTTTTTTTCGTTATCTATTTTTCAATGCACTGGATTTCAAAACTTCTCCAGTGACATTCTCTGAACTTCAGTGACCACTGGATTCCAATGTTTTGTGGGCCAACTGCTGCTCCAAAAATCGGACAAACATGGGCCCTGGTCGACCAGGGATAAGCATGGTCCCATAACTCCAGGCCCAGGGGTGAAAAAAAAACAAGTACCCATTTACCCCCAGGCCATTTATTTTTTGGCTTATCACTCACTCCATTTCTTACCATTTTGGGGGCCCATCTTCTTGTCATAGGATGTTGGTTGACTTCAACTGATGCCATGCGCATCAGGAGGGTCCAATTCCAAGTCTTAACCCATACAAGACCATGGTGAGATGTCAGCATCTTCACTCAATCAGATCATCCACCCCCCTTTTTTCGCACCACCGAATTCGGGCGTATAAAGGTGACAAAGGAAACGCGCGTTTCCACGGTGGTAAAACCCAGGATGCTTCTACCTGTGAGTCGGGCCCAAAAAAGCCACGTTTGTTTCTCAGGTTGGTCCTAAGGTTTCACGGGGCGGATTCCATCTGGAGGAGTGAAGAAGAACGGTCCCTTGTCATCACCCTCACCCTTGCGCTCGCAGCTCACCACCTTGCCAAGCATCACCACACCGTTGCCATCCATGAAGGCAACACGGGAGAGGCCCTCGCAATTCTTGAAGGTGTCGCAGACCAATGGCTGCTGTGGCTGGAAGCTGCACTGAGCCATCTCATTGGACTTCAGGGAGTGAGGGTCCTCCATCTTCTTGCCGCCAGTCTCCTTGCCCATCTTCCACTTGAGGGCAGACACACGGCATGCTGCACGGCCGCAGCGCACAAAGCCAATGGGGGAGTAGCCCACCTTGATCTCGTTGGGGATGTCCAGCACCTGGATCTGAGCATCGAACTCCTTGGTCTGGCCCAAGGTGGTGTCCTTCTTGTAGACCATCACGTCACCAGAGCGGGGCATGTTGTTCTTGTCAAGACCCTTGATGTTCAGGCCCACGTTGTCGCCAGGGTTGGCGAAGTCCACACGCTGGTGGTGCATCTCCACGGTGAAGACCTTGCCAGTGCAAGGGTTGGAGGCAGTGTGGGTGGGCAGGAAGACAACCTCCTCACCAGGCTTCACCACACCCTGCTCAACACGTCCTGCAAGCACATCACCCACACCCTTGATCTTGTAGATGCCGGAGATTGGCATGCGCATTGGGGCNAATTGCTAAGGCCGGGATTGAGCGCTTTCCAAAAATGGCCGGTGCTGCAGGACAGAGGAGACATCATCATCTTTAAACAAACACTTCAACAAACACTTCACACAAATTCTGTCATGTTGCCAAAACAAATTCAGGATGAACAATGAACAACTTCAAAAATATGTTGCTTTTG
The DNA here is from genome assembly GCA_000507305.1 of Breviolum minutum Mf 1.05b.01. Taxonomy (NCBI): domain Eukaryota; class Dinophyceae; order Suessiales; family Symbiodiniaceae; genus Breviolum; species Breviolum minutum. The sequence goes on from DF241117.1 coordinate 81,039, forward strand.
TTGCCTTTGTGTGTTGTTTTTGTTTTCCTTTGCCGCTTTTTTTAGTGAAACGGTGAAACTCCCAGGAAACAGATCCGTGACATCCCCTTCTAGAAATCAACCTTTGACCGCAACCTTGAAATCTGGCAACTGACCACCTGTCAAAAACATGAAATCCTATATGAAACATGGGGATATTCTCAATATCAACCTGGTGAATCAACAAAAAAGCCTTCAAAGTTGAAGATGTGAAATTCCTTTCTAATAGTCATGTGTTTCCCTTGTATAAAGGGGACATGTTCTTTCTTTAAAAGAAAGGTTGCTCAAAAAAATCATAGGAATATCCCAAGTTTCCTAGATACTCAGTAACTTCACCATGAAATGAAACTCATGAGTCATGTCATATTTCCTTGGTGAAGCAACCCCCAATAAACCAAGGTTGATGAAGGTGTTGTGACAGACCCCCTGAGTCCCTAACGGCTGGAAACCTGAAAAGAATGCCCAACTGAATAGGAGAAACATCCACCCCAAACCACCAATTTTTGAGGGGTTCAAAATGTTAGTTTTTCTCGGGGGTGTAGTGATATCTGAGAGGAGCCCAGTGAGTGTTTGAAAAAAAAACATGTGAAATGATGTGGAATGTACAGTTTGAGACCACTTCACTTCGGAGAAACCCTTTCTTTAAAAAAGGCTGATTTGCCCTCACCGACAAGGTGGAAAAAACAACACCAGCGCGCAAGGGAGCAACCTCTTGGCAAACTGATCCGTATTTAAACAAACACAAAGGAAATTTCACTCGTGAGATGTTTGAAATACTGATGTGTGCGTGTGTGTATGGACCATGCCACATCATTTGGAAAGGCAAGAAAATCTTTAATGCTTCCAACAGATCGTTAAGGTTTTGACTCTGTTTTCGTTGCAAAACAAAACCTCCCAAGAAAAAAGACATGAAATCTGACAATTCAAGAACCTCTGTCAGGCTGAAGCATCGTTCAGGAAAACATTTTGTCTGCTTCCGTCTGCCACGGCCGGATAACAAGGCATGTCTTCCGTTCACTTCTTCTTGCCACCCTTGTCATCACCCTCACCCTTGCGCTCGCAGCTCACCACCTTGCCAAGCATCACCACACCGTTGCCATCCATGAAGGCAACACGGGAGAGGCCCTCACAATTCTTGAAGGTGTCGCAGACCAATGGCTGCTGTGGCTGGAAGCTGCACTGAGCCATCTCGTTGGACTTCAGGGAGTGAGGGTCCTCCATCTTCTTGCCACCAGTCTCCTTGCCCATCTTCCACTTCAGGGCGGACACACGGCATGCTGCACGGCCGCATCGCACAAAGCCAATGGGGGAGTAGCCCACCTTGATCTCGTTGGGGATGTCCAGCACCTGGATCTGAGCATCGAACTCCTTGGTCTGGCCCAAGGTGGTGTCCTTCTTGTAGACCATCACGTCACCAGAGCGGGGCATGTTGTTCTTGTCAAGACCCTTGATGTTCAGGCCCACGTTGTCGCCAGGGTTGGCGAAGTCCACACGCTGGTGGTGCATCTCCACGGTGAAGACCTTGCCAGTGCAAGGGTTGGAGGCAGTGTGGGTGGGCAGGAAGACAACCTCCTCACCAGGCTTCACCACACCCTGCTCAACACGTCCTGCAAGCACATCACCCACACCCTTGATCTTGTAGATGCCGGAGATTGGCATGCGCATAGGGGCGCTCACAGGACGCTCAGGCACACGGCACATCTTGTCAAGCACATCGTAGACGGTGTCCACGTGGATGGTCTCGCTGCCAACCTCAACATCCTGACCCTTCCACCATCCCATGTTCTCAGACTTCTTCAACAAGTTGTCACCCATCCAGCCAGAGATTGGCATCACAGGGGTGCTCTTCTCAACGAAGTCCTTCTTCCAGCCCACCTTCACCAACATGCTCTTCATCTCGTTGCCAATCTCATCATACCTGGCCTGCTTGTAGCCGGCAGTGTCGCAGTCCATCTTGTTCACACCAATGCAGATCTGCTTCACACCCAACAAGTTGATCAAACGGGAGTGCTGACGAGTCTGTCCCTGGATCTCACCAGCCTTGTGGTTGCCCTTGGCAATGGCAGTGGTGAAGTTACCATCAGCTGGCACCATGATCAAAGCCACATCGGCCTGGGAGGCACCGGTAATCATGTTCTTGATGAAGTCACGATGGCCTGGGGCATCGATGATGGTGTAGTGCCACTTCTCAGTGAAGAACTCCTTGGTGGTGCATGCAATGGTCACACCGCGCTCACGCTCCTCCTTCTGCCTGTCCATGAAGAAGGCGAATGCGAAAGAGCCCTTGCCCAAACGCTCTGCCTCAGCCTTCAGCTTCTCCAAATCACGCTCAGGCAGTCCACCCAACTCAAAGATCAAGCGGCCAGTGGTAGTGCTCTTACCACTATCGACATGGCCGCAAATCACAATGGAAAGGTGAGGCTTCTCGGAATTCGCTGGCATGGCTGTCTGATGGATCAAGAGCTCTAATCAGCTAACAGGTATTCTGGTCGCTGCAAAACCGGCAAGTGGCTGCGGACAGAAGCGGGGATAGTTTCAGGTACAACAAAGGGACCAAGAAAACTCAAAAGCGGTTGATACTTCTCCAGACTCAACCACTTTCACACCCTTAAAAAAGCGACTCTTCCACTTCAGCAATCAACGAGTAGTCAAAAAATTGTTCAAATGTCCACTTTAGGAATGCAAAATAGCAAGTCAGGTTCAAGTTCCTCGGAAAGGTAAAAGAGAATCACAACATCGCCCATGTTTTGCCCAAGTTCCAGTTGCACAAGTTCAAAAGATGTAATAAGCTGAAATATTGGTATATATCAATATGAAATGAAAACAACACTTGTATGCTTCCAAGCAAAAAAAGATATGTCAAATTTTTAGCGCTACCAAAATGACCTGCCTACGGTTGAACATAACACTATGATCTGTGACCCCGATTGTGATCAACATTTGGTCACCAAGGGGAAGAGCGTTTCAGGTCGTTTCCAACTGCATCAAATCTCGCTCAACGAAACACGTTTTGTTGGTCTTCATCGTGGTTTGGTTCCTCCTTTCTTCAATGGTGTTTATACAGAAGCTGAAAAAGACCCTGGCCAAAATTCACCAAAGTCAAAGATCAGGATTGAAGAATTCAATGCTTTCCTTGACCTGAAACAGCTAGTTTATCAACAATGCACCCCTCTTTTCGCGCCTTGTGATAAAGGCCAAGTGTTCCCTTTTCGATAGGTGAAATTCATGATCGGAAGCACTTTTGGAAGCACTTGGAATTTTGAATAACTCGACCTAAAACTATTCCACAAACATTGCAAAGAGTGAAATCGAAAATCTGTCCAACGTCAAATCTCGGCAACAACCGCAACCACCAACCAATCCAGGTTTTTGCGAGTCCGCGGCGAACCAAAACCCCCACAGTTGATCGTGAAACAGGTCAACCGGGGGGGTTGAAAAGGCAGGCATGCGGGACGCTTGTAGCATCCGTGACAGTTGTAACTAGTTGGTCCCATCCGATGAATGCGCACTTCGAGTGGTTTTTTCTTGAAAATTAAACAAACTTTTTTGAGTGGTGTTTCGCTTTCAAATTGAAAATTTTCAGAGTTTTGACAAAAGTTTCAAATTACAAGGCTTTCAAGTGGTGTTTCTTTGGGGAAGATAGCACATTCACTCTTCAAGATTTCAAAACATCTGTTGTTCAGAGCTCACTTCTTCTTGCCGCCCTTGTCATCACCCTCACCCTTGCGCTCGCAGCTCACCACCTTGCCAAGCATCACCACACCGTTGCCATCCATGAAGGCAACACGGGAGAGGCCCTCGCAATTCTTGAAGGTGTCGCAGACCAATGGCTGCTGTGGCTGGAAGCTGCACTGAGCCATCTCGTTGGACTTCAGGGAGTGAGGGTCCTCCATCTTCTTGCCACCAGTCTCCTTGCCCATCTTCCACTTCAGGGCGGACACACGGCATGCTGCACGGCCGCATCGCACAAAGCCAATGGGGGAGTAGCCCACCTTGATCTCGTTGGGGATGTCCAGCACCTGGATCTGAGCATCGAACTCCTTGGTCTGGCCCAAGGTGGTGTCCTTCTTGTAGACCATCACGTCACCAGAGCGGGGCATGTTGTTCTTGTCAAGACCCTTGATGTTCAGGCCCACGTTGTCGCCAGGGTTGGCGAAGTCCACACGCTGGTGGTGCATCTCCACGGTGAAGACCTTGCCAGTGCAAGGGTTGGAGGCAGTGTGGGTGGGCAGGAAGACAACCTCCTCACCAGGCTTCACCACACCCTGCTCAACACGTCCTGCAAGCACATCACCCACACCCTTGATCTTGTAGATGCCGGAGATTGGCATGCGCATAGGGGCGCTCACAGGACGCTCAGGCACACGGCACATCTTGTCAAGCACATCGTAGACGGTGTCCACGTGGATGGTCTCGCTGCCAACCTCAACATCCTGACCCTTCCACCATCCCATGTTCTCAGACTTCTTCAACAAGTTGTCACCCATCCAGCCAGAGATTGGCATCACAGGGGTGCTCTTCTCAACGAAGTCCTTCTTCCAGCCCACCTTCACCAACATGCTCTTCATCTCGTTGCCAATCTCATCATACCTGGCCTGCTTGTAGCCGGCAGTGTCGCAGTCCATCTTGTTCACACCAATGCAGATCTGCTTCACACCCAACAAGTTGATCAAACGGGAGTGCTGACGAGTCTGTCCCTGGATCTCACCAGCCTTGTGGTTGCCCTTGGCAATGGCAGTGGTGAAGTTACCATCAGCTGGCACCATGATCAAAGCCACATCGGCCTGGGAGGCACCGGTAATCATGTTCTTGATGAAGTCACGATGGCCTGGGGCATCGATGATGGTGTAGTGCCACTTCTCAGTGAAGAACTCCTTGGTGGTGCATGCAATGGTCACACCGCGCTCGCGCTCCTCCTTCTGCCTGTCCATGAAGAAGGCGAATGCGAAAGAGCCCTTGCCCAAACGCTCTGCCTCAGCCTTCAGCTTCTCCAAATCACGCTCAGGCAGTCCACCCAACTCAAAGATCAAGCGGCCAGTGGTAGTGCTCTTACCACTGTCGACATGTCCGCAAATCACAATGGAAAGGTGAGGCTTCTCGGAATTCGCTGGCATGGCGTCGTCTACCAACTTGAAGACTACAAAACTTGCCAAAGCTGCGGCAAGCATTCAATAACTTCCCAGCAAAAACTTGAAGAAAATGGATTTCCACTTGAAGAAATGCTCCAAAAAAAGAGTTGTGCTATGAGAAATCCCCCGGGTCATTGCCAAGTCCTCATTGTTCCAAGCTGTCCAAGCGCGAAGGTGCAGCAGGTTCGAAAAAGATGTGTCAAAAAAAATTAGCGCCAAAATCTAATTGGTTTTCGCACTAGAATAGAATTTGATGCAATTGGATGGAATCCACTTTGAGAAACCTGGGAGGGATTGAACCGACTCCAAATAGTGACTCGAAAATGGAAGAACATCCTTCTAAACAACCACTACTCCCAAAACTTCCCTTCAGAAACGGAAAATTTGTGACTCATCCATTCTCTTCCAACAACCATAAAGGACCCCAATTATTTTTCATCAACTGTACTTGGGTGCGATTTGATTTGGTATCGTCCCCCCCTCAAAGAAAAAAATTTGTCTTGCACTTCCTATGCCACCCAGCACCGAAAACAACGAAAACACCCCCCGGGCCCGCGATTTTTCGTTGGCTTTTTTTTTGGCCCCCGGCATTATTGGCTCCACCCTTGGCTTTTTCTGTGAAAATTTTCCCCCGGACTCTTCTACCTCCATGAAACTCAAAGAGGAAGGTTCGGGGGAGGTTTGGTTTCAGGGAGGCTTTGGAAATCTCTTCTCAATGTCAATTGTGGATCAACCAACCAACAAAAACATCATGGTTTTTTGACGGAAAAAAAATTCGAGAATTTCTGTCATATCTATTTGCAGATAAGTGTTTTCCTGAATAATTCCACAACTTGGAGACCTTCGGAGCCCTTCGGGAGCTCACTTCTTCTTGCCACCCTTGTCATCACCCTCACCCTTGCGCTCGCAGCTCACCACCTTGCCAAGCATCACCACACCGTTGCCATCCATGAAGGCAACACGGGAGAGGCC
>DF241118.1:9363-88975 GCA_000507305.1 Breviolum minutum Mf 1.05b.01
CACACACACACACACACACACACACACACACACACACACACCACCACCACCACCACCACCACCACCAGCAGAACCCCTTTTCAGGTTGGTTGCTTGAAGCCTCCCTCCCCTCTTTTTCTCCCGGCGTTTCCATCGTCCTGTATCGCCGTAGGTGGAGGTCCTTCCCTCGGAAGTGCCGCGGCCCTGGGGACGAGCAAGACAAAACCCACCTTTGAAAAGCAGGCTTTTAGCAACAGGGTGGAGGGAAATGGGAATCATAAGGACAGAACTCTGGAAATTGAAATCAATCTTCCATGAGATTGATAATCGATAAACGAATCAATAAAGTATTGATCTATCTCTATACAAAATCATTATACACTTCCAAAGGGCGTGCAAAAAAAAAACAAACGAACTTGGAAGTCTAGGGAACATTCACGAAATAGAGACCGCCTCAGCATTTCGAAGCTTCAGAAACAATTTCACAAAAGACCCATCTATATAGTATCACTAGAGGGGTCTTTTGTGCCCAGAATATTCCAAATGTACCCAAGGATTGTTTTTTGTTGAATAAAATTGGAGATAGCCACCTTTGGAGCTTCAGCAACTCAGCAAGAATCAGAAACATACTGTTGATGGTTCAGAAATCCCATTCCCAACCACCTGAGATAGATAAAGCCCTGTAAATAATGGTAGATTCTTAGATTCTCCATAACTGCTTCGTCGGATTTCTGAACCATCAACAGTAAGGAAAAAAAGAAAAAACACACCACTCTTCAAAGGCGCGGAGTTTCTCCCCGCCAGCGCCGGGAGCGAGGAAGTCTCGCAGGATTGCCTTAGTGGTGCTGACATTATGTGGGGAAGAACCGGATTTAAACCCCACTAAAAAAGATGACGATATTGCAAAAATGGATATACTGTAGTTTGATATAGTTTATGTAGACGATTCATTCTTTCCAAAGAAACATGGTATTAGTCGTATTCGTCAGAATTCATGTGTGTGGTATCTGCGGCTTATGAAATATATGTTTCACCTTCCCCCCAAGGGAAAAACGAGGTTAAAACCTTCCCCAAGAGGTATACGTACAGTACAGCTTTTTTGTTGGTGTGAAAGTATAACCGGAAATCTCAAGATTCAACATGTTTTTCATCCCCTCATACTAGTTGGTGGTTTCAACCCCTTTGAAAACTATGAGTCAAAATGGAAATCTTCCCCAAATAGGGATGAACATCAAAAATCTTTGAAACCACCACCCAGCAAAACACTGTAACAGTGGATTTTCGATTTTCGATCTAAATGCCACTTTGAAATGAAGGTTAATAGATTTAATACCCAACATGACCCAACAAATTTACACCTCTTCAAACCTCTTCATTTCCCAGTCCCATCATCCTGGCCACCGGAATCCTCAGTCCTGACATTTTACCAACCGCTTGGTTTGAGCGAGTCACTGATAGCCAGTTGGGCTGCTACCCGATGCCGTCGCTTTTCCAATGGGTTCATGGGGCCGCCTTCAAGTGATAGGAGATCTCAAAGTGGGTCAGGGCCCGTAATCATGAAGAACTACCCTCTCCAAAACTAACTAACAGCAAAAGCCTCTGAACAATGATGATTCCTTTCCTTTTGAAATGGTCCCTAAACATTCAGAGTAAACTCGCTGCTATACAGTAGTTGCTTTCAACGAATCCTCTCAGCAGGGGACACGGTAACTCAGAGTACCACATTCACCACGCAGTTAACGTGTGCTTCATTCAGCTTCGCAAATTTATAGTGAAGTGAACACCATTCACATAGGATTTTGATCAACCTAAGTAATGCCATCCCTAAAACTAACATGTCACCTTATAGAAATAGGCCTTTTTCCCCAAAAGATCCAAATAAATGATGAGGATCGTCAAAGATTTCCCTTTACCAGCATTTTTTCACTTGTTTAATGCTAAAATTTTTAAGGAGTGCAAATTCCATCCTCCAAAAAAAAACATATCACGGTTTCGACCTCTCTCTCTAGCCGATCCAATCGGAGGGTCAAAATTTCGGCCGTGGGATCCCTACATCAACACTGAGTTCACTAAGATGACGATGGCTGGAACATCACCATTGTCAATAACCATAGGATCCATGGGACTGGTATATTTACCTACATGAATGGTTGAGTTTTATGATAAATGTAGGTAAATATACCATACATGGATGGTATGGGATAGGAAATACATCTTCAAATGGTAGATTTTGCAGTGATCTTAGTTTTCGGATTGTGTACACCGATGGAACATGCATCTTATTGGACACTACTTACATTTTGGGCAATGGGACCCCCATTGTAGTCTCTCTGTAGGGCATCAGCTGATCCAATTTTTCGGGAAGATTTCTTTGATCCAAGGTTTGTCCCCCATTTTTCTGGTCGAAGTTTGATGTTTCACAGGAGAATTCCAATGCCCAAAAAAACACTAATTGCAACTCGAAAGGGATCTTTTTTCCGAAAATTTCTAATAAAACATCTCCTGAAAGTCCAAAGATCGCTTAAAACATAGGGTTTTCACCAGAGACTATCTTTTAAGTAGGGAATATTAATCATCCAAAGTTGGGGCAAATGATTTTCTAGTTGATGGTTTCAACGCATGTGACAAATTTGCGCGTCTAATTGGATCATTTCACCATGGATCGGGGTGAAAAAGAAATCTTTGAAACCAACACCTATAGTTTTAATAGTCGCCTTGACTTCGAAGGATTTCAGATTTCCAAGCATTTCAGTATTTCAGTCGATGGAAACCCCCGCCCACCTGGAGCTTGAATTCGTGGAGGCACAGGCACCATCTGCAGTTGTGGAATGGGGAGGTGTCTTAGTGAAATGTAGTACCTAGACCCTCCGTTTGGGTGTCCAATTTCAGCACCAAACGGTCTGTTTTTAGTGGGTTTTTGGGAGTTCAAAGTTCAGACCCGACTGGAGGATTCAGGTAAAGGAAGCCATGGGCATGGTTTCTCAACGGCAACCACAACTATAGACATTGGCGCCTAAGATGGTAATGTAGCAGTGAAACATGGACCTTTGAAAGAATTGTGTTGTACGAGGTCATGTTCAATTGCCATCTTTGTTTGTCAGAAGATACTTTCATATAATTACCCAAATATGTGTCACCTAGATAGGTCCATTCTGTGATGAACAGCTTCGCCTATGACGGCTGGAAGGCTGGAAAAGCTCAAACACAAGCATAATTGATTCATCAACAAACTACTTTCCATTACCCATAGGATCCATGTATGGTATATTTCCCTACATTTAGGTGATTTTTATGGTAAATGTAGGTATATAAATATAACATACATGGATTCTATGGGTCTCTCTCTGGTGGTTTAATCGGGATCTTATAGTGGCTTAATATAATTCCCATGTAACTGGGTAGGATTTCATCCCCGAAAAATCCCCTAAACAACCAGTTTTGTTTTTTTCCATTGCTCAATTGAGATCCAAGAAACTTTCTTGGGAGCATCTGCCACATAGCCACCATCCATCGACATCGATGCGGTGCTTTGGGTCACATTCCTGAGGGTCACGCGAGTCCTTTTAGCGCTGCGATTTAAAAGGCCAGAAAGCTGACCAGTAGTTTTTTGGGATATATGGGTGTTTCCAAAAATAGGGGCACCCTAAAATGGATGATTTACAACGGAAAACCCTATTAAAATGGATGATTTGGGGGTACCATCATTTTTTGGAAACACCCATATGATAGCATCCAAAAATGTTAAGGATCACGATTGTGACTAGACGATTTTCACATGTTTCTCTATAGTGAACTTTCAATCCAGTAAGAGTATTTAAAAATTGAACATAATGCTTACATCCAATCACCAAAGTCTATGCAGATTACTTGGGTCGAACATGGCATGAAGCCCAGATGCTGGCCCCGAAACTTCACGAGATTTCTCAGGTGCGGAAGGTGAGCGGATTTCTGGATTTTCGGACGTTTTCCCAAACAGCTCAACGTTCTTTGCAAGCCAAGCTACCCTTTGCCACAGCCTGCAAAGGGAATGGAGTTATATGATTCGTTTTGAACGGTGGAACGGGGTCCTACAGAATCGTCAAACCTTTGCCAAATACAGATACACGAAGTCAACTCAAGCATGGCATAAGATCTCCCCTTCTCTCTCTCTCTCTCTCGCGCCATCGGCAATGGGTCTCTTGTTTGTTCCTTGGGAAAGACTGCTCCCTACCAATGCCTGAACATGCTATCTGGTTCAACATGATTCAACAAACAAAGGATTCCTAGGGAAGTCTTCCAAGGGAAAGATTCAATAATCCGACCCTATTCCTGGGGAAAATATGACAACTCATCCAAAATTATTTATGCCATGTTCACAACTGCAAAGATTTGTACAAACATCTTCTAACAATGTAGCACTTAACACATCCTTGAATTCAACACAAGTACATCCACAAAGAAAAGTTAAAAATCATCAAAATATCAATTCCTCATCTCACCTTAAAATGTATTCATTCTCAACACCATGACATATATGTAAATACACATGTAAGTACAGTCACACCTCCCTCTCCCCTGGTTTCACCCTGCCTCTCCGTTGGTTGCCTCCCCACTTCCGAAGACCACGTTGCAGCCGCACAGCAGCGGAACGTCGATGAAGCTGGGTCAAGCAGTGAGAGAGGTCCAGCAATAAGGCCTTCAAGAAGTCGGTTGTTGTCTGGGTTTACTAACATAGCCCATACCATCCATGTATGGTTTGCATTGTCCCCCCCTCCCAGTAACAGGCACCACTACGATTAACAACCATTTCTAGTATGGAATTCCTATACGCCTTCATTTGCCACTATTAGTATGGAATTTCTGTACGCCTTCATTTGCCACCATTACTGGGAGGGGGGGCAACCCAATGTATGTTTTATTTACCTGCATGAATGCTTGCTTTTCAAATGGTAAAATATTAGGTAAATGAGGTAAATATATACCATACATTTACATGCTATGGGATAAGTTTCACGCCAAGAATTGGGGAAGGGAAATGATGGCAGCAAAATTGGGGAATCAATTGGTTGCATGTGATATGATTATGTGTACAGATTACAGTGTACATCAAGGCAATCCCAATCGTTTACTTCACTAAATTCCAACAAGGTGGTCTCCTAAAGATTTTAGGAAATACATCTCAAAAGGGATCCATTTTCCAGCCCAGCTATGCAAGTTTACCAAATTGCAAAAACTCATCGGCCCTCCGCCAAGATGGTTTATTTGGTTTAACCTTTTCTCTTGTTTAAATATGTTTCATTGATTCAAGTCAATCAAACGAGTATATAGACTAAAACATTGAGAATAAGAAATCTGGGAATTCTTGAAATTCATCCACCTCCCCTCCTCAGTATGCTTCCACCTTTGTTAAGGTGAAGGTTGAAGCTTTCATTCTGGAGAAACAAACCCAACAAATGCAGTATACCTGGATCTTCTGAGTATGTGAAAATTCGTGCCTCTTCTCCAGAGAAAACAAAGCCTACCAAGAGGCAGAAATATTTTACATATCTGGATTATCCAGGTATACCCTAGGCATCAATCGTCATATTCTCAGATAATGATTGGGATGTTTAATCCCCTTCTCAGCATTTGGTTTTTAAGTTTCATTACCATTCTCAGGAGGTGATTGGATCCCTATAGGGACACATAAGCCTGATGGAAACTGACATTTCCTGAGTGGAGTCCGGTGTAACAACTAAGATTAGTCGAATTTTTGTTGGGGTTTCGCAGGGTAATGATTTCAAAGGTGTGAACATCCACCCTCAGAAATAAGGGTTTAATAGCCGGCCTAATTAAGGAAACCACTGGTCAACAAGCGTTATTTCTAGGCGGGGGTAGGTTAGGGCGGGGGGGTTGAGGTTGACTGGCCATGACATCAATTTCTCTAAATGATGAAGCCCCTCAATTTTTTTGGATGCCATCATGGAGGTCCAGCCGGTTGATCTTGGAAGTTGTGCTGGACATTCCAACTCTGTGGTTTTGGGGTCTACGAGTCTACGGTATACTTGCAACAAATAGAGGAAACAGGTGCATCAGAAACCCCGGGTGGATGAAATACTGTTGGTAGTCACAGATTCAGAGAACAACCTTTTTTGATGCACCAAAACACCTCCTGAATCATGGGATAAACATAAATCACAACTCAGTCATTGAAAGGAAGTGGTGAAAAACAACTGCAGCAGTGAAACCGCAAGAATTCTCCGTTATTACAAGAAAACGCTCAAAACCAAACTGTTATCCGATGAAGGAACAAACAACACTCTCAGAAAACAAAAATCAGGTCTTTCACAGTGCTATACTTCTGAAATTTCGTACAACAAACTTGATTCACCGTGGCGAAATTCGGAATTCGGATTTGATGCGTTTGTTTTCCATCCACCCTAAGAATCACTGGACCCTGCAAGGGCTTTGGATGTGTCTTTCGCAGGGGTCTCCAGACATCTCCAGTCCCCACCAGTGACTTGAGATCCCATGATTCTTAGGGTCTGCCAGACCATCCAGAAATCCAACGAGTTCAGCCCTGGATTTTTTTGGGGGTCCAAGGCGCATCAAACGGAACCCATGGTTTCGCTGGTTGCTCAAGTAAACTCATCAGCACCCGTTGGGCATTCTGCAAGGTCAACTCATACCTCTTGGGAGTCAAAGTGTTATGTCATGGGGTTGGATGTATCATTGTTTTCCAGTAATCACATGCAAATATGATATATATATATACATATGTATAAATTAATGATATATGATATAATATTTATATGTATATTGAGAGAGAGAGAGAGAGTCTATGATATATATATATATAATATATGATATGTGCAAACATATATTCAGTAATCACATGAGCAACGAAAACCCTTGTTACTTTCCATTGAATCCTGGCTGTTTAATAGGGATTCCCATAATGGGATATAATAAACCCTATAGCAAAGGGTAGTATAATTCACTATGCAACCTAAACAAAAAGTTTTTTTTCATTGCTCACGTGCAAATTTGATATAGATGAATGAAATGATGAGCTTATAAATATTGCTACATCCCTAGAACTACTACGTTGGGTCAAACTTAAATATATTATATATATATATACATAAATAAACATGTAAATATAACTTGCAACTCTTTTCACTCTAAAAATTCATCATCTCCAAAAACCTGACCAAGTTGCTGCTTGAATGGCGGCCCTGGCATGGCACATCCCGCAAACCGTTTTCCGCGGAAGGTTGGTGACCGAAGCAAGCAATCCACTGGAGCCATAGGGGAGAAGTTCAGGCAGTGCCCAGGCGCAGTTGCTGAGATGTACACCCCAGAAAACTCACATGACTGGCTGTAAAAACCACCAAGTTGAAGATGTATCTCCTATTGAAAATGGTGATTTTCCAGCCAACCATGTTAAATTCTCAGGAGGGTATATACTTAGAAACCCCCCCAACAAAAAGGTTAGAATGAACAGTTTTATGTACCAGCATGCGAGAATCCAAGGAAATGTGGGGTTCAAACCCTTCCAAAGCAGGCTCGTCTAACCGACAAAAAACATAGTGTAGCACGTCCTAATCCTCCCAACAAAAACAATAAAGTAGACCTGCAAACCATTCAAATGGGTTCAGCCAGAATTGACTCCTTAGTTGCAAGGTAGTTCTTAATGAGGACTTGCATCCGCAAGAGTTGGTGCCACATTTCTTTGGGAGAAATCATGGCTAAGCGACGCAGCAGGAACCCGGAACCTGTCATGGAAATCTGATGGCCCAATAAAAACAACCAAAGTGCTACCCCACCAGAAAATAGCCCTTAGAGATTGCCGTGTTTTTTTTTTGTGGGGGGTACAAGTTGTTGGGCTATTTGCTTCATGATGTTTAATGGTTCACCTGGCTGTTTCTGAGATCCCCGTGCGGTAATAACAGACTCAAATAGGTCAACCAAGCCTCAGGATATCGGCGAAGAAAGGAGGTTCCGACCTGTATGACTAAAATTCACTCCAGGTTCATCACTTCCTATTCCGATTTTCTCACTCAAAGTTTATGATAGATTTTTATCATATAAAGTGCTGCAGGAGTTTTGGTGACATGTTTCTTTACAAAAAAGAAGGACTGTTTACAGAGCATTAGCCTTACCAGGTGTATACCTTTTGTTACCTTGCTTCTCACGGAGAATCCTGGAATTCAGGCATAAAGGTGTCAAGGTGTGAAAATTGGAAGCAAAGTTCCAAGCTTTCAAGAGTCTTTCGTCGCGAATCCTTCCTTGGATCAATGATTACAAAATGGGCCCCTACAAGTTTTTAAGTGGAGTTATAACCCCAGAAGTAGGGTTATATATATGTTATATCCCCACTTACCAATTTATAAGGCCATTTATTGGGGTTATAACCCTACTTATAACTAGTAGGGGCCCACCTTGTATAATGTTTCGTCCAGGAAATCGTTGGATTGAAATTCTGACTAATCTCAAGTTCAGAAGGAGAAAAATCGTTGGATCTGGCCGTCAAACAGGTGGTCAAATTGGAACTGACGATGATGAAGAAGAACATGAGAATGCTGAGGATGACCATGAATATGAATGACGATGAGCATAAATGATGATGATGATGATGATGATGATGATGACGATGATGATGATGATGATGATGATGATGATGATGATGATGATGGGATGATGACGATGAGTATAATGATGATGATGATGATGATGATGATGATGATGATGATGATGATGATGATGATGATGATGATGATGATGATGATGATGAATATATGAATGATGAAAATGAATGATGAACATGAATGACTGAATGACTATGATAAATGATGCTGAGGGTGATGAAGCCTATGCCATTTTTTCTTCCTCACCTTCCTAGCACTCAATGACCTTCCAACCAACGCCAGCCTTTGCCCCCCCGCCCAGGCACCCCAACCAACCACAACTTCCAAGTCTGGACACGGCACAGCCACAGCACCTAAGAGGAACAATAGATGCTCCTGGCCCAGGAGCCAAGATTTGCATATCTTGGGATGATTGGTATCCTCTTGGAATACTTTTTTGTTAAATCTATCATGGGTTGGTATATCTTGGAAATGCGAAGGATGCCATTCACCACTGGTGGCATGTTTTAGATCTTCACCAAAAACATGCAGTTTTGTAGGAACACACAGCATCGGTCCATTGGTCAATTTTGCTGTCGTTACTCCATCCCCACCAGTTCTGGTGGCTGTTTCCGCCAAAGGGAGTCCATCCGACTGTCTAAGCACTACCCATAGGATCCATGGGACTGGTATATTTACCTACATTTAGTTGATGTTTATGGTAAATGTAGGTAAATATACATTAAATATACCAGTCCCATGGATCCTCTGGGATACAAATCATCATGACTTTCGTACCAATAGGCTGCGATGTTGCGACCTTTTGGCGATTTCGTTTTGAAAGTTTTTCATGGAGTTCTGAACCTACACTCCCTGAAACTACTGTTCGCACCTGAACATAGGCCATCCCTCAAAGGGAGATTTATCTTCCAACCATTGATTTTCAGGGGCGAACTGCGAACTGACAGTTGCTGGGAGGGTATCTGACGAATAAAAATCCTCCCTACCAACTGCACACACTTTTTTGTCAGACGAAGAAACCCCTGAAATTCCTTAGCTACGACATGTGGCTGTAGGTTCAAAGGCTACCCAATGGTGAGTCTGCTTTGAGTGTAGGAATTGTGACAAATCCCACGTCCCACAACAAATTAGGGGACGACAAACCAAGCCTTGAAATTCCAAAAGCAAGACAACCCCAAACCAATACAACGAGTACCAACTCGTTTGGCCAAAGTGAACAAATCAAACATCACCTTTCAAATCTCACAAAAAATTATGAGGGTCCTTTTTCAATAAAGTTTGATATAATGTGAAACTTTCATGTTTTATCAACTTTGCAGGAGTCCAAGGTTCGCGTCACGAGATCTTTTTAGGGAGCAAAACAAACACTTCACGATATGGATTGATCACCATCCAGCCCCGGTTTTTTTCTCAACCCAAGTGACGGGTGGTCCCACCGTCAAAGTGCAAAGGACAGTCAGGGCGGCCACAAAACGGGGTTCAGCCGCCTTGGCATTGGCCGACATGCGTTGTCAACAAAAATCCACCATGCTTTTTTGGATCAAAAAATATGCACGTTGCAAACCAATTTGACGAAGTTTGACATTCATGTCAAAAATACATGCTTATTGCATGTGTTACTGGAAATAATATAGTATATACACGTCAAAGTTCAACCTTACAACATGTTTCTCATGGGTTTGTGATGACAGTGTGTGTGTCAGTGATTTAGAATGAATCGTTGTTTATTGATTCATTACCTTCTCAACAACTTCGTGGTTGTTTTGGCGATTGAGCTGGACCTTAGGATATGCAGCCACGGATTGAATGAAAGGTACAACCTATTGAATCCCCAAAAAGTCTACCTTTCGTTTGTAGGTTTACACCCCTGAAAACCAACATGGCACCTGAAAATACATCCCTGGAAAACAGAGGCTCAGCCATTTCGGATCATGAAACAAACAGTTTAAAGTATATATATTGTTCCTACTAAATATGCACCCCCCCAAAAAGTTTAAAGGTTTGCCATTGGCTGAGTCAAACCATCAAATTTTAGGGCCCCTCTAATTTTTGTTTGATGTTTTTTCTCGATGGTTCATAGCTCTTAAGATCCACGGCTTTCTGTGAAGCCTTGAAATTTCCTGGCTGGCGGTTTTGTTTGGAATCCTATCAAGATTTTCCATACCATCCATGTACACATGGTATATTCACCTACATGAATGGCCTAAATTTATGGTAAACGTAGGTAAATATACAATACATGGATGGTATGGGTATTATAGATCTTGAAGCTGATTGCCCCAATCTTGAGCTCCAAGGGATCTCACGCAAAATATGTTCAAATTCCATGCATGGTAGTATTCTGCATGAAAAACCGTGGAAACTTGCCTAATCTCTACGTTTAAATGGTAATGATAAGGTCTCAAAATCACAGATCGCCTGCACGCTTCCAAGAAATCATTTATGATTAAAGCTCATTGGAAGATCCATATGATGATACAGTTTGGCATTTTTGCATGGCTCGCCGGAAAAAGCCATGGAGAAGAATCCACCGGGCTACAATATTTTTGCTAAAATTGTGACTTTCTCAAGAAGGCCCTTGATCTGGGTAAGATGCCATATGCATCCATATGCCAGGATTTACCAATGAATTCGGCTGTTTGCTTGTTCCCATGATCTGAAAAAGCCGTTGCTGCAACCATTAAACCATTAAGGTGCCACGCCGAGAGGGTTTGCGCCGGCAGCGCGAAACGTGGCCTGAATATTTGAAGGGGAATATACACCTGCAGTAAACTGACATGGCAGTGGAAATACCCTCCCTGAAACTAACATAGCTCCTGAAAATCAATGGTTGGAAGATGGAAGATTAATTTTGTTTTTGGGATGGCCTATGTTCAGGTGCGAACTGTTAGTTTCAGGGAGTGCACATCTTCCAAAGGTCCATTTTCCATCGCCATGTTAGTTTACCAAAGGGTATACCGATGGTGGACCCATGGTATTCCTCTTGTCATATTATCATATTATTCATCATGTTTGGTTGCCTCTTCAAGAGAGACTATTCATCATGTTACTGGACTCCCCGTGGGACAGCTTTGTATATATATATAGATATGATATGATATATTTTAGGTCTAACCCCCCAACCCAGAAAAAGTCACCACCAGGATAAACACGTGACACTTTTTTAAAAAATGCAAGACCTACTGTTGATGGACAAAAAATCTGCACCACCAAGGATGATGATTATCCCATTATTTATAGAGTTTTAACCATCCCGGGTGGTGCAGGATTTTGTCCATCAACAGTATCTTAGCACCCCAAGTCGTGGCAAAATGAAGATTCCCAAGTCGTGGTGGCCACTGGAAAGCTGGCTTGGAACATGTCCCAAATTCATATCTAGTTGGTGGTTGAACTCCCCAACCTCTTTGAAAAATATTGCGAAGTAGTCGAATTGGATCATCATCATCCCCAAAAAATCGGGATGAACATTTGAAAAAAAATATTTGAGTTGCCACCACTTAGATATTAGTTTGTTTGGTAGTCCCACCTAAGCATCCCAAGCCCCTTCATGAGGGGATCCAGGAATCCAAAGCACCAACAGGAGAGTAGCTGGTCCAGCTACCAAGATGGTAGCCATGAGTAAGGTGCGCCCATGCTCCTATAGATCTCAATGAAAATCTAAATGAGTTATGTCTTTTTTTACAAGCATCATGCAGTAAAACTATATGAAGTTGAGGTTTTACCAAAAGGAAACAGAGCCTAAAAAATTGAAAATTATTGTATAAGTACTATTGTAATATATTGTCAAATTATATATTCTATCTACTCCAAGGTGGGGTTATTGAACATACATGTTAAGCTTAGCAACATGGGGGTAGCTGTTTAGCTTCATCTTATGAACATATTTTAAATAAACCCAGCATCTGTTCATCGTTCCCTTCCGTTCGCACCAGCTAGATCTACATCTACAAGTATCTAGTTGGTGGGTTCAACCCATCTGAAAAATATTCGTCAAAATTGGATCCTTTCCCCAAATAGGGCTGAAAATAAAAAATGCTTGAAACCACCAGCCAAATATATACTATCTTGCAGTCAATTTCCAAGTCGAGGGTCCACCCGAACATACCATTTCCAAGAGCCAAAACCCCACAAGATGGTCCCCCAACGTGGTCCATTGCCAGGGTGGTACCTTAGTACCCAACAACTCTAGAATCATCAAGAATCAAACTGTCTGAAGATATACATCCTCGAAAACTAACATGGATACTGTAACCAAAAGTGATGGTTTGAAAGACTTATCTCCGGCTTCAAATGCGGCTAGCTCGGGTCTCTATGTAAAATTTCAGGGGGTTAACCTCCAGGAACTAACTTTATCTCATGTCCCCTTTCAAGGTAACTGGGAAGAAAATGGTTCCTCTTCCATAGGTGGGATATCCATGAGGCGATTGTATATTTACCAACCTGAATGGTTGATTTTTAATATACCAGGTGCATGGATCCTTAGGGATATGGTAAAACCTCACGTTTGTCATGTCAACCAAAAAAACATCAAAAAACACGTACGGATCAACACCAGGTTTGTTGCACCACCAAGGCTCAACAATTTCACTCCGATTTCGGCCCCTCAAATTCAAGGTGCAAGGCTGTGGTAGAGATAGAAACAGGGCGCATAGGCGGCACGTAACCTGTAGAAGTAAATCCACCAAGTCAACAGATTTTTCAGGTTCTAGTAAAAAGTGGCAGGGTGCATAGAATCACCCCAGTATCTACCACTTATATACCAGGTATCTATATATATATATATATTGCCTTCTAGTAGGGGATTATATAATCCCTACCAAGTATTAAATCAGAATCAGAAAATTCCTCTGACCAAGGTTTGTGGAATTTGCAAAAAAAAAGACTTGGATACGTTGACTTCAAATATGCATCTAAGCTGCGGGTTATGATGAGTTGTGACGAGATATGATGAGTTATGTTTCCCACCCCGTTTTTTGCATATACTTTCCATGAAGTAAACAGGAATGATTTTGGCAGTACAGTGCCAATTTCGTTGGTTTCTTTCTTTCCTTTTATATTTTTATCCATGGCGATTGTTGGTGACAAACGGCAGGATTTATGCGTGGTTTGCACGTTTGCAAGATTTCTCCGGGGCCCAAGAGGGCTAAAGAGTTGTTGGCGTCTATTTTTCATATTCTGCATAGCTTTTCATGTTGAAACTATATATTTACAAACTGTTACACAACTTGAACTAAGATCTTTGGCATCTTGACACTTCGTGAGTTTTGTTGAGGGCAAATGTTCGAAACATATAAGCTACCAATGCCCAAGATATCCCCAAAAGTCCAAAGAAGCAAGGTGTTGGCCCTCAAAAAAAACGGGGGCCAGCCTTCCATAGTTGGAAATGGGGCTTCCAAGTTGTTGCCCCCCGGGTGATATTAGGAACAAGGCAGGTTTGGGCGACGGCATGTGTCACTGGAAATGGCTGACTTTAGACCAGAAAAAACTGTCATTGATGGAGCCATCCTGCACCGGGTTGTTTGCCAAATTTATCCCAGTCAAAGAGATTTCATTCATTTTGGGGTCAAGATTTTTTTCCATGTCCCTCCGTTCATATTGATATGGTCCAAGATTTTTCCCAAACTTTTCGGGTCAAGAAACACCATTCTTGGAGGATGGGCCCCCACTTAGGATACGTGGTTAGGTAAGGGGGCAAACCAAGCCATTAACAACTATATACCCTAACCCTACCTAAGGTTAACTCACTGACTCCCATGGTTACTAAGGACTTACGAATCCTGGGATGATCCTCCAAGTTCCCGTTCGTGTCTGTCTCAACAAAAAACCCTGGGCCCTCAAGCAGGCTCTCCAACAAGTCCAGCTCACGGACCTCAAATTCGAAAAATGTGGAGATGAGAATTTGAAGGTCCGATTTTCGACGAAAAAGTGCCAGAAATCCACTATTCGATTATTAAATATACTTTTGGTTGGGGTGGTGGTTGTAACATGTTGTAATTTTGCCCAAGTAGATTATGAAGATAGATCCTGCGCAAATTTGCCCATTTTCATCAGAATTCGATGTAATTTATACTATCGAAAGAATTCTGAACCTTACCCGAGCACTACCAAGCAGCAAAACACGAGAAAATTTATTCATTGAAAGCTTTCCAGGCTACACCAGTACGAACTCACAGTATCTACTGAGACTGGGCTTCAGGAAAGAGATGCAGCGAGGGAGGAACAACCAATCCGGCAACAGCTTCTTCACAACCACCCAAAAAGGGGGGCTAAAGGATGCTGAAGGGTTGACGGTTACTTTCCGGAAAAGCGCATTATCTTTATAACATGTTATAATTGAATAGAGATTCATTAAACAAAAACCAATCAAAACCCTATCTTCCACCCTACTCTGCAAGGTCACATCACTCAAACTTCTCCAAACAAAAACAATTGCATATATTCTTTGATCCTCCTGTGTTTAATTTCAAAAATAAGGGAATCTCAGTATAATAATCGTCAGGATCGAACCCCCGCTCGTACATCCTGCCAGGGCAACACCCGGAGCTCGGAAATCTCGGACACTAAACCCTCGTGACTGACATCCCGGGTCCGAGGGACCCAGATCCCCGGATGCCATCCCCAACGCCTTTTTCGGCTCCCAGGCATCCGCTGGTGCACCAGCAGAGGCCAAGGCCGCAAAGATCACCTGGCGAAACCGGTGAAGCTGGCACCAAATCCACCACCCGCTGCTTGGATGACCACTTGGATGTCCCAAGTAGACGGAAGTTAGGATGGATCCATTGGTTTATCGGATACATGGGGTGAAATTTCACCCCCAAGGAAAATCCCCATTTTACAAGTAGGTGAAATAAGCCATGTATTAAACATTTACTAACTTAGTGGGACATCCAAGCAGCGGGACGCCCCTGAAAACAAACGTGGCGTCCAAGGAAAATCACCATTCGGAAACACTCCAGGGAACGATCACATATCCAGATATCCCATAAATAGGCACGAACTTGAGTTTTCCATGATTTTCCGACTTTCCCGTGAACGGTGGGATGACACGTGATCGTACCCCTTCACATCTTCAAACGGGTCGTTTTTGTTGTTCCATTGTCAAATTAGTCTTCGTGGCTGTTGGGAGTTAGTTTTCGCCCATCAAGTGAAGGCCAGCCTTGAAGGCCTGGGGGGTTGTTTCACTTCACTTTCGCTTCAAAAGATAGTCATGCAACACCTCAATAAAACAGCATGAAACAAAATTTGAGGGAGAAATCCTCCCCAAAAAAGAAATCAATGCCCTTAGCCCTTGTTATGCCTCATGCGAGGCATGCTGTCAAATTTGAAGCTAAACGGCATGCAATCTTGAAGATTTTTGGCCAGCCGTGGTAGTTTGTCTAATCCTTAACTTTAATCTAACAAAAACACGCAGGACAATAAAATCCCAATAAAATCCAAGATGAGTTTGCAAGGGTGTGAGCTAGGTGATATTTGCTTCAAGTGGACAAGTTCTTGTTCCATTGTTTTGATTTTTTGTGTGATATGAACTGGAAAGTCTTTCATAAGGATTAGAGTCTTTTCAGCGACCATATTGCCATAGGAATGAAGTTCACCAATAGTTGAAATAATACCTGCAACGATCAAACACGTAAACATGACGTCACTTTGGGACGGCTTCACAATGAACCAACTGTTTGAGAATTCCTTCTTAGGAGAATTCCCTACCATCTGAAGAGAATCCCACCCACCAACAACCCAGCATCATTTTGGAGAGGATTCCACTAAAACAGCTATATGTATATTATGCTCTATATACATATATTGCCTAGCCCTAGGCCCTATCCACCATCCCCTCCCTATGAAGTCTATGTCGTACTTGGTTGCTTAACGGCCGGGGATTCTTCCATAATGACTCGTGTCGTGCATTACTGGGCGTGTCACCCAGCACCCAGTTGGAAAAATTGGGGGCTTGTCAGATTGGACCATCCCTTTAGATCCACCAATAGAATTGAACAACCCCCTGTTTCTTGGAAGGAGAGTAAGTTGAGTAGTTGTCCATCCAGTGAACCTGGGTTTTTTCAGACTGCCCGCAAGATGTGCAAGATGTGATTTGGAGAAATTCCTTTTTGATGACTACACTCC
The DNA here is from genome assembly GCA_000507305.1 of Breviolum minutum Mf 1.05b.01. NCBI lineage: Eukaryota > Dinophyceae > Suessiales > Symbiodiniaceae > Breviolum > Breviolum minutum. The sequence continues at coordinate 26,073 of DF241118.1, forward strand.
CTGAAACTAACAGCCATCACACCTGAAAATGGATGGTTGGAATACAATCGTTTCCTTTCGGGATGGCCTATTTTCAGGGGCTTCAGGGAGGGTCTGGCAGTTGCTGCTCGAGTCAAGGTGAAAAAATCATGATGATCCCAGAGTCGCTTTAATTAGCCTTCCCTTTTCATTCCAATCATGGCTCAAAAAAACCCATTGATTGGAAGATTTTATACGAAAAAGAAACCCTCTTATCTTCATTATTTCCAACATTATCGGCACATCATCATCATGTCATGTTTCCATTTCCCCCCACCCTGGCATTGCCTCCACCAACACTAAAGGTATGAAACGCAAACGTATCCGGCGGAACGTGCCTCCGGAGGGTCGGTGGGCTGGTACCAAAGTCATCAATCAAAATCCTCCCGATGTTGTGTTGAATCAACTGCAACCTTGCAACTTAAGAAAAAAATTGGCCTTCAAAATACAATTTTACCAAGATCCATTCCAACCTCCAAACAAACAGAAAACACGGGATAGAAAACTTTTGAAAACAAAACAGAACTGGTGACAGCCGAGCCTTTATCCCCTATCACGTAGGCTGTAAAATCAGACCACCATAAACAAGAATTCACTAGTTACAGCGTACAGCCAGCAAGCACACCCAAGCACATAATCATTGATTCATAGAACTTGCAATACAAAAAAACAACATCTACCATATACAGACATACCACTTAGATCTTTCTCTTAAGTTTCAAGTTCCAAAGTTACCACCCCGATCCCCCAAAAAAAAACATCCCCTTCTGGGGAGTCCCTGACGCAAAAGCACATCCATCGCCTTGGCCTTGGAAGTGGCAACACTTTTTGCTGCCTTATGTTTTCAAGGTCCATTCCCTGAAAAATTTCCAGGGTGGGTCTATATCTTTGATCGAAAAATGAAGAGACGTATATACACATAGAAACACGCATATCTATCAATATATTTAGATAACTGGAGATGTATCAAGAACGTTCATATTTACAAAATGGAACCAGCAGAAAAACAAAACACATAAATCTAACTGCTCACCTTGCAAAAAAAATCATGAATTATTGACTTGGCCAAAAAAATTCACATTGATACTTCCATCAAATTCCTCCAAATCTTCATCTACACTCCGTCAAAAACTAAGATTTTTATGGAAAAATCAAGGTTGGGAAACTGAGGGCCTCAGGGGCGAAGTGTTATTTTCAAGGAATGTACATACATACAGTAATCGCATTCTGTACATCTAGGTCAAAATTTAGTTGGTGGTTGAACCGCGTTTTCTGAAAAATATGCAAGCCGTCAAATTGGATCATTTCCCGAAGGTTTCAGGTGAAATGAAAAAATCTTTGAGTTGCCACCACCTAGATAATAATTACACCTTCATATTTTCTCATATACGCTTTGGAAGCGCCTTTCGACAATATCTTCAGCTGTTCTCACTGCTAACAGCGACCCAAAAGGAAAGGATCCTCTTCCAACCATCAATTTTCAAGGGATATGTTAGATTTCAGGGGGATGACATGAGACCAAATTTCAGACCATTTTGAGGATTCAAGAAGTTCTTTGGCGAACAGTGAAATTGCCCTTAAGCTGTTTCTTTGGGGACGCTGGATTTTTCTCGGTGCCCGACCGACCCAGCTTTTGCATTCCCACTCTCCTCTGCTTCCAAGATATCCCATACCTTAGAGATGAAACGTTTCAAGATGGAAGACCGGGGTTCGTGCATCGGTCCAATGCTATCAGATACAAAATGTAACATGCAAATAAACATGACCTGTATGTTGAATATGGATTGGGGCACTTGCTAACCTTCCGAGAAAAACCCTATCATTGTTGGCATGATAACGGTACCCACATGAAATACATGAATCATATTGAATCATGAAACATGAACAACCACCACAACAACAACGCCAACGAGAACAACGAGAACAACGACAACAACAACAACAACAGCAACAACAGCAACAACAGCAACAACAAGAACAAGAACAGCAACAACAACAAACACAACAACAACAACAACAACAACAAGAACAACAACAACAACAACAAGAAGAACAACAAGAACAACAACAACAACAACAACAACAGCAACAACAACAACAACAACAACAAAAACAACAACAGCAACAACAACAACAACAACAACAACAACAACAGCAACAGCAACAGCAACAGCAACAACAACAACAACAACAGCATCATCATCCCTTCGTTAGTTTGAAACCTGTTGTCCCTCACACTTCACCCATTTCAGGAACACATCCCAGCTTCCTTTGAGAGCAATGCCTATCTGAAGGCAAAGCCCTAGGAAATTCTGGTGACTCATACCCCACATCTAGTTGCTGCTGCCGCATTGATGCTTAGCAGCTTTAGCCTGTTTATCTGGGAGTTTTCAGGAAGGAGAATAAGCTACCAACCTGAACTTGGACCATGAATTTGAATAAACAAAAATGATGGAAGAAGAACCTTTAGAAACATGGGAAAAACAATGGGCAGCAACAAAATCTGAGATTTTGACTCAACTTTTGGAAACATGCGCAAAAAATGTCTAATACCCTGGCAATAGTGGGATAAGCTCTATCAATGCAGGATTTCTTCCATCAACAGTATTTCTGGTGTAGCTTGAGGGAAATCCTTTTGGATTCCCATTAAACTCAAACCAAAATTCAACGACACTCGTGACCAAATGGGGTCGATGTTTACATCGTTTCTATTGTGAGGAAGGAAATGAAGGCACATATTCCTGGTGATTCAAAGTGACCTTTTGGGGATGGTTAAGTGAGAGGATCAAAAGGTTTCTTTGAAACATCTGGTTCTTATATTTATCTAGGTATTGTGACTTGGGTACCTCCAAAGGTTCAAAGAATCGAATGAATCGAAAAAATGTAATGAGGTCATGCAAGCTACAGTATTTAAAGAAAAATATATATATATATATAAATATATGTACCTATCAGGTCCCTGGTCTGCTTTTGGTGGTTAAGGGGCTGAAATGTTCAACCCCTTGGAGGATGCAGGTTACCTATTTACCTATATTTACATATGATGCCGATTTGCGAAAAGCAAATTTCTTGGTCCTACTTCGGCAATTGTCTCACATTCTGGGTTTCAATGTTTTGCATTGCACCTGCCACTGTTCAGCATTTTAGCAAGCTTCGAAGATAGGTGGGAAAAGAGGCCGGCGCCGTGCCTGCGATTTTCAGGACGGACGTCCGGGAGCCTGCCTTGGCCGTCGGTTCGACGCGACAACTGCGGCCTCGCTCGCCCGCTAGGCTCTTCGCAGGAGGTGGCGTGGGGAGCCGAAGCCCTCCCACGTAGCGCGGTCTTGCACTATTGTGTGGCCTCAGAAGACTACCGGCCACAAGCCTGGTCCCAGCCTGACGACAACGTGCAGTTGAGGTTAATACTCGGAGAAAACGGACCGCTCTTTGTGATGGGGGAACCTCACCTGCATGGTACTGATCAAACTGTCGATGCTTCTGTTCCATTCAACCACCAGCTGCATGGCCAGCCAAACGGACACGATACTCATTCCTTCTATATAGATGTTCATTGGATCACCCAGCACGCCAGTAAACTAGCCACTCGTCACCAAACAGATAATCAAACAAAAGTTCACCACTTATATTTGACACTTTGACTGTAGTAAACTCGATGTCTTGGCAAGAAGATTGGGTGGTGTACACCGGTGGACTTTGAATGCTCATTAAGCCAGCCAGGGCCAGCATTGTCACCAACGATGATTACGCAATACTTGTCCAGCTGAATCCAGCTGAATTTGCAACGGGGAACACAAAACAACCATTTGACCCCTACGCAGCCAAGGCTCTGTGTTAGCATTGGGGCTCATGCACTGGTCAAAGGCAAGCACCTGAGAATGTGAGGGAATGAACTCACCAAATCTTTCATTGGGCGTTTTTGTTAAGTGGCAGGTTGCACTAACGTCAGGTCACGCAGGCACTTTCTTGAATTCTGTCGCAGGAATCACTGCTCTTGTTCTAAGCAGTCCACGAGTGACCGCAACAAATTGAGCAGCGGTCGTGCATTTCGGCTGCCAGAAAAAGTGGGAAAAATGCTCTCTGTCTTTCCGTTCCACTTGAGAAACATCAGAGCGGGCAGGCAAAAAGGTGCGTCTCAACGGCGTGCGTGAACGACTGCCACTGCGGGACGGGCTTTGGGTTCGATCGCGCCGTTCTTGTTCATGCTGTTGCTGTTGCCGTGCACGGCATGCATCGGTGCGCTGGTGTTGCCGCAGTGCGTCCGGTAAGTCACGCACCCACTTCCCGCAAAGCTGGCACGGCTTACACGGCTTCTTCATCGCTGCAAGGGCTGAAAAAGTCACAGCTTTTCGACGAGAGATCTGCAAAATGGCTACCAACAATAGCTCTTACTACATGTGCTTGACTTCTGCCATGTGAAGTTCACAAAATATAAAACCCAATGCAGTAACTGTCACCTTACTTCAGTTCTGTATCAAGCAACATTGAGACCACTTTCTCTTTAACTCCATAATCGGATTATTTTCTGGTAATTCAACAGCACCAAGCCTCAACTCACACAATTCATTGCGACTAAGGCGCTGCTGTTTCACTCAGCACCAAAATTGCCGCTGTAGCCACCAACCCGGATGCCATCAGGATATACAAGTCTATATCAAGCCGCTGCTCTTCACTAAAGCTTTCCCATATTCTTCTCTACATTGCACCTTGCTTCCTTTCCTTCCTTTCCTTCCTTCCTTCCTTGATTGCTTGCTTCCATGCTTGCTTGCCAACTTGCTTGCTTGCTTGCTAACTTGCTTGCTAACTTGCTTGCTTGCTTGCTGACTTGCTTGCTGACCTTGGCCTGCCAAACCTGTCTGAAAGAAATTGCTGGACAAAATAGGCAACCTTTACATATATGTATAAATATATATATATATATACATGGAAATTTCACGCATGTTTTTTTTTGGTGGATGACTCCATTGTTGGTGCCAAAGTACCCATAAAAAACGTCACAAATGTGACCACGGCGGCCTTACAAAGGAAAGCGCAACCTGGCTGAGGAGAAAAACATGTGTGGGAGGATTGGGTCTCAATTATGTTGTCAAAATCAAATGTATATACAAAATGTATACATACAAATTATAGATATATACCTAAATTTATTCAGGTATTATAAACTATATATAGATATTCATGTAAACATTAAATCTTATATAATATATTGTGTAACTCTAAATATTTATATATATACATATATCAATATCTATATATGTATATATTTATGAAAAAACATAAACTACAGAAGCATCAAAAGTGAACTGCTCAGTGCTCTTGGGATTCTTGCACCTTTCTAAACCTGTCAGTGTCTGGATTGTTTATGCCGCGTATATAATATATGATGGATACAACATTTCTGGTGCCCACTTAAGCTAGTTGTTCCACCAAAAACGCTTGGTGGGGAATGAAAAAAGTCTTTTGAATGGAACACGAATACAATCTTTTAAAATTCACAAGCCTTATTTTTGAGTAGCCTCGGTATCCCTTTGTAGTAGAGCTCCAACATTCCCATTTTAAATGGGAGACTACACTATTGAATCTATTTATTGAATTAACATTGTGCCACCTTACAAGTACCCTCCTACGTCGTACCGTCGTACCGTCATACCCATGTCATTCCCGAAAAACACGCCCACCCGCTCTGCGGGTATGTGGCACCTAGGAAAAAGAGTTCACCCACATCGCTGGACATCGTGCGACATCCTTGGTTGTGCCAGATCCTGTTGATGGAAGAAATCCTGCACCAGTTGGTAGGTAGTTTATCCCATTATTTACAAGGTTTTATACATCCAGGTGGTGCAGGATTTCGTCCATCAACAGTACCACCCTGGGAACTGACATTTTCATTGAATCGTGGCTAAGGAAATGGGGATCCTTATTTCATGGTAATATGAAATAATCCTTATATATATATATATAACTATATAGGTAGTATACCACCCCGGGAACCAACATATGACATATCCCTTACCGTTCCCGGCACTTTTGAAGATGATGATGATGTTCCGTTGCCCGTTTGGTGGGATATGTTAGTTTTTTGAGAGTGAAATATGCACAAACAACAGGTTCTTCGCAAAAACGCTAGGCTAGTGATAAATAAATCACTAGCTTCGCGCTGACTTCAAAAAAAGTGGGAAAACAACTTGTGATAAAAATACGCCACACGGAAACGGGCATCATTTCACTGCAAGGATTTGGGTGCACAAATTTGGCAGCTGGCAAAAGTCCATCGTCTACATATGATTCGTTTTGATGATAAAAGCCACTTCAAAATGTCTTTGCAGACCAATTTTTGGCATGGGCTATTTCTAGATCTCAGTAAGGTGTTAAGGTATTTATACAGATGGAGGAGAATCCAGGTTTTACAAGTTGGGACAATGAAAACACTTGACTAGTTGGTGGTTTCAATCCATTTGACAGATATTAGTCAAATTGAATCATCTCCCCAAGTTCAAGTATGGGTAAAAATAGAACATATTTGAAACCACCACCTAGTTGAAATTGTGTTGGTCCCACCCAAACATCAAAGATGGTCCATCAACACAATAATCACCCCCCACAAGTGTAGCTGAACACGACCCATCCCTACCACCAGTTGCAAAAACTAAGACCAGGGCGGAAGGAGAGTAGACCTGGAGATAAGAATCTGGAAAGCTTACGTCATTTGCACATGAGTGCTTATGAACTTCTATACAAGAGGAGGATATTCCATTGCTATGTCACGTCAGCAAATGCATTGACATGAACCCTGCTATCATCAAAAATCTGACTGCCTCTCAGTTTCCCTCACCATCCAAAACTACCCCTCGCAGAAAATAAGAGTTTGATCAACGTGTATATATAGTTAAGGACTCAGTATTGTCCCTGAGCCCACACGGCATACCAAGCTGCTTAGCAAGTTTGGCGCTTGGACGGGAATAACTGGAATCCCCATTGAAAAAAAAAGATTTGGCGATTGAGATGGCCTGAAACCTGATATCTGCAGTAATCTCAGTCCACACCAAACATGCTCGAAACGTGGATGACCGGAAGACCTCTAACTGCACATTTTTAGCCGACAAAGAACATAGATCAACAGCCAACACCTCTTTCCCAAGCATCTTCTAACATCCAACACCCCTTTTCCCACCAAAAACAACAACTCGGCTGCACATGTCAACATGGTCATAGGGTGAACCAACCCTTCATATGCGAAATGGTTGGGGTGTGCCCCTATAACCCTGGACCTATGTGCAGCTAGGTAAAGGTCTTTCAACAAGGGACAAAAGATAGTGGCCAAAAGGTATCCATGACACGAAGACCAACAGACCTTGGATTGCATGAAAAATTCAAGAGTGAACTTCCAGAGGGAATTCCAAACGTCCAAAAAATGCTCGCAGTGTATTTCAGAAAAACACAGTGATGTAAAGACGGTCATTTCACCAAATGATGGCATGATCTAAACAATATATATATATATATATAAATATATTATATTTGTTCAATATGATATACTATTATATGTGTTTAATGATTTGAAATACCAATGGCTGGTGTTGGTAAATGGTAGCACGTCTATTTGAACCAAACTAGCCCAACAAAAAACACCAATTGAATTCAAGGTTTTCCCAGCATCCATAAACATGTGATACACCAATGCCGCGGGGACATTGAAAACACGATCCTTCTGGGTGCATCTTCATGTGTCATCCTGAAACGTCCTGAAATAGAGTACTTTTTCCCCGGCAGGTTCTTTGGAACATCACTGAATCAATTTTAATTGGGACCCATACTTGTTGGTGAAAGCCAGTTGAAGTTTTTTTTGGCCTAGGCCACTTAGGCCCCTGGCATTTCTACCCGTGCATAGAAACGACAGGGATTGCTATGTCCCCCACAAACATCCCGAAAACAGGTGAATCTTCATCATTTTAAGACCCCATCAGGGTGGTGTGGCTAACCACCTTTTCAAAGGGACATTCATCGGTTTTTTGTGGATTTCATGGCCCTAAACGATCCTCGGACGGAATCCAACCCATTCTCCACCTCCCATGGATTTGTGGAAACTTTTTTCAACCTGGACCTTTCCACTCCGTTCTCCACATGCCCAGATCCAAGGCACAACTTCTACACGCATTGCATGGGATCCGATGTAGGCCTAAAAAACCAACGAAGGGGGAAGGCATGATGAAAGGTCGGCCCCCGAAGCCCTTCAAAGATAGGAGGCTGCTTCAGATCTATCTTGGGGGGATTTCAGCCAAGTCATCTATTTTTTCATGTCTCATTCCCATCTCCAGAGTAGGATTATAGGGGAAATCCCTTTCTGAGGACATATCTGGATCCTTAGGGTGTAGCAACCCAACTCCTGAGTGGTAGAAGATCTTGTTTTTTATTTTGTGTTTTTGTTGATGATCATCTTGAAAAAAGGGCTAGCAGAACCTCTAGTAGCAGTCTAACCAACCAGGGTTTTTGATAACTGATCTGCGCTATCTGTGTGGTGGTTTCTGAAACAAATAACATGCGGGAAGGATAGACTATATCCAGGAATCTGGGCAATTGAAAAAAACACTGTGAAGTAAATCTTTGTCGCGACGTGCAAACACATGCCCTCCCTCAAACTAACACTTCACCCATGAAAATACGCCGAAACTCAAAAAACAATTTCATCTTCCAACCAGCCAAAGTCAGAAGCGAACCTGTTGAACTTCCGGGAGGGTAATCTATAGTTTATTCAAAAAAATCTTAAACAAATGATATAAAAAAATACAAATTATATTCCAACATGTTATCCACGTGTAAAAATCATCGAAAAACAACTAAGATTTAATAAACAATTTCAATCAACACTGTGGAGGTCCGACCGGTCTCCGAGGAGACGAGTCGCCGAGGCCATGCCAATCCACAAAGGTGAAGTCGTAGCGTGGGAAAGTAAGACCTTCGTGGGGAATTTTTGTCGGCCAAAAATTTGAAGGGTATATTTCTTGGGGATGTCGCGGAAAGTGTCAATATGGTTAGGATTGCTGGGTTATAAGGCTCATATAATGTACCCCATTTTTATAGGTAGGTGAAATAAGCCATTTACTAAGCATTGATCCTAACTTCCGTCCGGGGACATCCAAGTACCCGAAACGCCACGTTTTTGGATCCGGGGAAATAGCAAAGGCCTAAAAATCCTAACCCATAGGGATTAGTTAAGATGATCAGCCGGTGGTTCATAATCTAATAGTCCCTTACTCAGGCGGCGCTGGCCATTTCTTGGGGGGAAAACGTGGATTTCCCATGGGATTTGGGAAGGACGATGTGAAGCAAATGGGGTGAAACACAGAATAGTCGTGTGTGCGTGTGTGTGTGTCCAGTGGCTCAGAAACCAAATGAAAAAATTGATTATAATTCAAACAAAAGGAATCCTTAGTAGACCTGTTTTCTCATACTGTAACATTTTTGAAAGGTCGGATGTTTTTTTTTGAAAAGGGTATTGAGAGGTCGGAAGTTCATTTGAGACACAGCCAAATGTTCACAGAAAGAAAGGTACATGATGCAATTCTAAGTCATTATAAATTAGGACAGCTAAGAGGATTTCCAATCTGAAATCTCATCTAGACAATCAGGGCACCATACCTAATTGCCCCAAGAGGTAGTAGGTTGACACCGGAGAAACTTGCGGGGAAGAAGAAGCTATATAGTAAAAATTATCAGGCTTGAACGAGGAAGACCTGAGGCCTGCGAAGTCTTTGTTAATAGTCAACCTCCAACTGCCGTTTGCAAGGAAGGTTGATTAGCAACTGCCATATTCCATAGGATCCATGTATGAGATATTTACCTACATGAATGGTTGATCTTTATGGTAAACCTAGGTAGATATACCATACATGGATCCTATGGGATATGAATCATCAACTTCTAGTTGCCATATTGATAATCAACCTCCAATCAACCCAGCAAAATCTACCTCTGCTTTTCCCTGATTTCCGTTAAATAAAATGGGCGAGTTACTTCAAAAAAGTCTGGCTTAATCAGGGAGTCCGGCATGAATCTTCACTTTCTAAGTTGGTGTCCTATGTTCAAGAAATAAATATTGGACATCAACCAAAAACAAAATCCAAAATCATCCCTATAGATTGCTTGGTAGCTGGTTTGCCTCCAAGTTTCAGGGTGGGCAAAATACCAAGTTTCAGGGTGGATTCAACACTTCTGCCTTCACTTGGGATCTTGGTTACACCCCCGGAAACTTGCAGTTCGCCCCTGAGAAGGGACCATTTTGAAAGGAAAGGATCGTTTTCCAAACCGTCAATTTACATCTGCTATGTTAGGTTTCAGGGGAGAGTACACTTACACGACGACATGTACATGTTCATCGTCCAGTTGTAAAATTATGCCATTGTTCGCAGCATACTACCAAAACCAAGACTACCAACTGGAAACATCTGAGATATCTGAGCTATCAGAATCAACAAACAACTTTATCATACTTTACCCATCCTTACCCCATTCAAATCATTTGAAAAATATGCTCGTCAAATTCGATCATTTCCCCAAGTAGGGGTGAAAAGAGACAATATTTGAGACCACCGGACCCAGATATTATTTTGGGTTGGCCCTCAGGGTTTCCACAATGCCACCAAGGCTGAAATCAGGGCCAGCCAAAAATTCAGGTGCCGAAGCAGTTTTTCTGCTATACCATAGGACCCATGGAACTGCTACACTTTACCTACATGAAAATGCATAAAAATCAACATTCATGCAGGTAAATCTGCCATTCCCATGGATGGTTATGGGTACCATAGGTCCATGAAGTTTACATCTGCATCACCAGCAACATAGCCCGATTCTAAATCCCGCCATGTTTACAGGATCATTTGTTTATATTGGACTCTCTGGGATTCGGTCACGATTCTCTCGGTTTTTTTTTGCTAGTCAAGTGCAAAGGAGTGAAGCGGTGACCCCACATCAACATCGAACATTTTGCAGTTTTGATCCCATGCAAAACTATGCTAAGACGACCAGAAATAAGCTGGTCGATTGCCCGGCCCCAAAATCAGGTGTTTTTTTTTTGAATTGCTTACTTGACTAGTTGGTCAAAAGTCGGCAAAACTCAAAAATTGAAGCTACCAACACATTTCGACTGGAAACCCAATTCGTGAAACCTCTTGGCTCCAAAAAATTCCCCAGCAAAAAATCGGAGGGTCCAGACCTCGGGTCGTCCGAAGGGGGGCAAAAATCTTTGGGGGGAGTTGTAAACTGAAAAAAACTGTTACGTTTCCCCGTTTGAGCATCGACTCAACTCCCTGGCGCCTGGGAATGTCCAAAGGCCAAAGCAACAGCCAGGCAATGGAGGAACCTCAGGGGGTAACTACTATAGCGTTACTACTGCTGAAATCCTGAAATCCCATTCCCAACCACCCCCCGTCTCACTTAGCCATTTCGGACCCTGAAATAAAGAAAATTGAATTTTATTTTCCCTACTAAATATGTAATCCCAAGAAGTTTGAAGTTTAGCCATTGGCCAAGTAAGCCAGGGATGGTGCTGAAACCCTGTAAATCATTGGGGTAAACTACCTTTCCCTCAACTGGTTACAGTAACAGGATTCCTGAACCATCAACAGTAGAATTGGGTAAGGCTAACCTAAACTAGTCTTCCAGTCCCATCCATTTTCAGGGGCTGTTGCTGTTAGTTTCAGGGAAGGTGTTCATGGTCCTTGATTTTTAGTGGCATACCCTCCCAAAACAACAACTCAGGAAGATAATGGAAGACATACATCTGGGTAATAGTATTTGAAACCAAAAAATGGCTTTGTTGATTCTGTTGCAACGTTCGTGATGCTACTTTCTGAACGGTCACTTTGTTCTTCAGGAACGCTGCAGTCGAAGTCCGAAACCAAAGAACGCTCAGAAATAGGATCTGAACTCAAAACCACCTCGATATATCGGGTGGCTGGAAAATGCGAACCTTCCGCGAAACTGTTTCGAAAAGCGCGAACTCTTTCCGGAATCCGGTTTTTTCCAGAGGGTTTTTTTGGGCCCTAGCAGACCAGTTATTTCCTTCGAGTTGTTCAAAAACCCCGAATATCTGTAGGGCCCAAAAACGGGGGGGCCCTATAACTACCCTACTTGTAACTACTAGAAATGCCCGAGCCACCTTGGTCCGCTCGGAACTTTTTAAAGCTTCCCGGGTCCGGCACATGTTTTCGATCGAAGGTACATGGGAACAAAAAGAAGAAAATGAGGGAAACGACATGCGCAAAACCAATCGTAACATAACTATATACCTGAATCCTCCAAGGGTCTGTAATTTTAGCCCCTTAACCCCCCAAAACAGACCGACCTGGGGGCTGAACCTTGACACCCAAACGGTGGGTCTAGGTAGACAATGAGAGCTGGCTTTTTTTTTGGGGAATCTTTAAACTTCAATTCAAGTTCCGCGAGGAACTCGCGGAAATTTCCCGGTATTTTTTGGGCTTCCCCAACAGACCGGCACTGGCAAACCTCGGGTGTTTGGGTGGCACCTGAAACGACAGGACTCGACGAAACGCTTGGGGATTCCTTTAGGTTAAAAACACATCGAAAAAGAATTTGTGAATACCTATATACAATATAGTAAACGATGATGTATATATATATAAATATATGTAGTGATAGTTATATGTATAAATATATATATATATATATATTTGAATAGTTTGTCTATATATATAATATTTTATAGTTATATCTATATCTATATATATATATATTTGAAAAACAACTAGCGGATATACTGTACGTACAGAATGGCAAACAATCATAGAGTCTACATAGATATGCGGTGACATGCGTGCTCGCAGCCTATGATATCTTCCAACAATCCCCAACGACCCAATGTACATCATACTTCTCAAGTCTATCTATCCATTTCCCCTTCACAACCCGTGGTAAGTTCGAAAATGTCCTGAACATTGCATCAGCTGTGGGTGTTGAGCGCCCCCAGCGTGCGTGCATCTTGACCCACAGTTCTGGCAAGCATCGTTCGAAACCTCAAACACCACCAGTCGAATCAAACCTTTAAGATCAAGAAGATTCCAACCTTTACCCCCCTGACCCCCTGAAAACTAACATGACTGGCTGGAAAAAAATCCACCATGAATTTGAAGATGTATTTCCTATTAAACGCAGGGGATTTATTTATCAGCCAGTCATGTTAGTGAACTCAGGGGTGTAACGAATCACTGCACCTTTTCTTGGATTTGCGACTCGACTCCATGCTGGGAACAAGTTCCAACAAAATTCTCCCAAATGGTACAGTAGTTTGATGGTGATTTACCATGGTGGAATCTGTAATTTTCCAAGATATTTTTGGAAATAAAATCTCAAAATATCCACATCTTTTCCACATTAAAAATCCTGAAGGGTTTTCTGTCCATCATTTTCATCATCACCCTTTGCAATTCCGTACGTTTTTCATAAACGTCCAAGGCACAAAGAAGTTCCGGGCTCATAGACTCCCAGACCTCAAAGGCAGGTCTGTCGTCGTCAGGTTGCGGATACTTGGAGGATTCCTTACCATCAATGGGTTAGTGGGTGATTCATAAATGGGATGGTTGTGATAATACAACTCCATTTATAACTACTTGGAAAATCATCCCAAACACTCGTAAGTGGTTAATAACCATGGATAATAAGTCCCCAAAGGATCGGGTTGCTGGACCCCTTCCAAATGGCCTAAGTGTCGTACAAATGGAGGGGGGTTACCAACTATACTTACTACTATATGGAGGGTAAAACTTATAGGACCTACTATGCCCTCGGCATCAGGCATCTTCCATGCGATTTTGCGGGGACAAACTTGGCAAACCCAGCCCGTGGCCAAGCAGATGGTATCCGACGGCCATGGTGAAGAGATATCATTTTGCAGCTGGTGATTATAACATAATTCGGAAAATCATACTTCCAATAATAGCCACATAAGTGTCACATAAGCTTTGAATAATGAGGATTCTAAATAGACTCCTTCAAAAAATTGGCATGTAGTCTGACACCACCCTGCTCTGCAACTTGTGGGATTGTTTCATCCTTGCCCTACATAGGGCTTCAGATGAGGCTGGAGCCGGATTTTTTTGGAGCTCCCATTCGGGAGGCGTTAATTTCATGCAATGTTTTTTTCTAGTTGGTGGTTTCAACCCATCTGAAAAATATGCTCGTCAAATTGGATCATTTCCCCGGGTGGTAGGGGTGAAAATACAAAATCTTTGAAACCACCACCTAGCTTTGTCATGATACAATGTCCAAACGGCTTGTTGCCAGATCCTGCTTGCACCTTGTTGATGAAGCAAGTTCAAAAAAGTTGATGAAGTTGCCCTTTCCTTTTAAGGCACGGCTTGCGGAGGCAAATGTGTGCACACACTTGATACACACACCATGGGGCTTGCCGACCATCAAAGCAATCAGAAGCACCCAGTTTTTTTTTGGGACACTTTTTGCGCCCAAAAAAAAAAGTGTCCAATGCGGCTCTAGTTGCTATTGTTTTGTTTTGTCTTTTTTTGTTTCGCTGGGTTCCATACTTAAAAAACAATGTTAAACCTCTCCTTAATGGAAGCCAACCACTGCGACAGGAACCATAATTTCCTTCAGTTTCTTTTTTCATCTCCAGCCATGTCAAAGTCAAGACCTTCATCTCCAAAGGTGCTTAGAAACATCAAGGTTGAATCATCAGGGACGACTTTTTTAAAATGCAGGGAACATCCGTGACTTGCTCCTCCGTTAGTGGTTTCAACCCAATTTGCAAACAAAACATTCGTGAAAAATCGATTCAAAAAAATCGGATCATGAAACCCCAAAAAATTCGGGGGCTTTCAAATAATAAAGATTCGTTGAGTTGCCACCACCCAGCAATGCCCCGAGGTGAAGGCCCGAAAGCCCCATGACTTGCTATGATAACTCTCTGGGACTCTTCTCACCAGAGTTGGACTCGGCGGGACCCGCGTCGTGGCCTGAACCCGCGGGCCCCTCATCGGGACCATCGTCTTTGGCCACCTCGGGGTTCCCGGTGGAAGAAAGACGACTTGGGGTGCTAAGCCACTTGGAAGTACGAAAAAATAATGTTTTTTGAATTTGATTTTTTGTTTGAACTTATGTTATGTTTATATAATGCGTAAGTAGGTATCAATACGGGCAAAAAGTATGCGTTGCCCGCGACCCCTCGGGAACATTCAATGGGAAGCTAAAAAAACGTGGCAGGCAGGAGGATTTTGGGCATTGGAGAAGTTGTTCGTTTTTCACGCTTGGGAGTTGGGTCCTTGACGGAACTCCCTCTCAAACCCGAAACCCTAAAACATAAACCCTAAACACCAATCTAAAACCCTAAAAACCTTGACCCAAAACCCTAAAACTCTAAAGCGTAAACAATGCGTGGGCGACACGCGTGTTTTGGGAGTATAAATACTTAAAACAATATGGTGAAAAATGCAACATGTATCTGATAATAAAAACATGGAATTCATATGTTGCAAATTGTTGCAACTCGTGTATGTTCGTCACCCCATATTGAAACTGCCAACAAACAATATTGAACAGCAACCCGATGCCTCCTGTTCCAGAAGCATATCTGCCATCCGCGTCCGGTGCGTGACTTAAGTATGGTCCATGGTTTAAACCCATCCTTAACAAAAATTATGCTCCTCAAATTGGATTCATTTCCCCAATTTGGGGATGAGAATATCAAATCTTTGAAACCAGAACCTAAAAATCTGCTCGAACTAAAAAGTTTTGTGATTTCCAGATTCCGTTGAAAATACCCCTCGGGAACCGTAAATCTTATTCTTCCAGATCCTTGACGGATTCGTTGATTTGTAACCTTTGGCTGATCATTTTTGGAAGTGTCAGAAAAGGTAAACACTCCCAAAGCCCGAAAATAACACCTACTACACTCCTGTAAAGTAAAATAGCCATTGTAAAATGGTGCTTAGGAGACTACTTTCCTTTTGGGAAGGCCTATTTTCAGGGGCGAACTGTTAGTTTTTGGGAATGTAAAATATAAAATCATGGTTTTGGAAAGAGGAATTTCTCTTTCAACTATTGGGAGTTCTTGGTTTCCAGCACAAATATTATTGTTCGGTGAAGTCCGGGACACCTGCATTCAAGAGGCCTTGAATTAAAATCAACCATCTAGCATTACTAGATTGCCAGATGCTACTTTGTTGGAGGTTGCACAACCAAATTGTAGACTTTCTGAAGGGATTCCCCTTTAGATATATCGCAGCTCATCGATATATCCATCTATCCATTCTGGCCAAATGATAATGTTTCACCAACCTAAATTTCCCTGAAATAGACGGGGATTTCCCTTCCTCAACTACCATTTTGCGGTGAGGTCGTGTGAGGTCGCTATAATTTGACCAGATCTTTTTGTCTATTGATTCATCCATTCAAAAAATTCCGTCCAAGGCAGCCAATTTGGCACCCAAAAAAACCCACCGAGATTCCACAGAAGTAATCGGCATGATGGTGGAATTCTTCACTTTCATCTGGTGCCTGGATTTTCACACTCCAATCTCCCATGTCTTGGACCATGCGTGAAATTTCTATGAACACATAGGATCCATGGGACCTTGGTATATCTACCTACAGTTGCCATAAAAATCGACTATAGATGTAGGTAAATGTACCATACGTGGATCCGATGGGATATGTAAATAGAAATATATACATACCTGGAACTTCCGGTTGTGAGAAATTATTGCTCGAAGTTGAAACAACACCTTTTTTTTGCTGTTTGGGATATTTTTTGCTCTTTTCCAAAAAATAACGCCGTTTCATGTTTGGGGTTTTGGCTGCGAGGGAATGCCTGCCAACCTGATTTATTTTTACGCTTTTTGGGCGGGAAATTACGCTTTTTGGACGGGAAATTACGCCGTTTCAAATGTTTGTCAACACCGTGATGGGAGGTCCAAGTGCCCCAAAACGTCCCAAAACCAAAAAACGCTCGGAGGCAGAAAAAAATACAAGTTCCCCAAAAAAGCAATAATTTCTGAAAAAGCAAAAATTTGGCATCATTTGGAAGATCTAGGTATATCCCACCATTGTCTTTAAGACCCTAAGCCAACCTGTTGATGGTTCATGATGATTCCGACGGTGGAATACTGGAATGACAGAATGGTATGGGTTTCGTTTATGTTCCCTTCCCTAATAGAAATCACTAATCTTATTAAGGGCTTATTAATCATTGGTTTCCCTTAATAAGGCCTTATTAAGCACTTATTTCTGTGGGGGTTTGTCGGGGGGGGTAGGTTGACTAGCCATAAAGTGCCTGTCTATACCGTTTGATGCTTCAAAGTCTCAAAGTCTCCAACAAGACCGCGTCCCAGGGCCCACCATGAAAACACCGTGTTTATTTCGAGTCAAGGCGTAAAGATCTACTTGAAACAACCCACCAACAACCCAATAGAAATGATACTCTCTAGACAAAAACAGCTTTCATAGGAGGTGTTTGGATGTCTAGGAACTATACTACGAGTCTTAAGTCATCTTGAGTCCAAAAGATGTTTGGACCTTCCAGTTTATCTTACCCCCCGAAAACCACCCTAAAAACAGAAAAACATGCGCCAAACAACTTCCACAACTTCAAAAAAACAACGGCCGGCCACCTCGTGCTGTCGAGGAAGCGTTCCATAAAACTCACCTTGCGGTCCTTGTCCTTAGATCCACACACTTGGGAAAGCAACTCAAGGTAGAACTTTTCTCGGAACATCACGGATCCCAAATGAAAATTTTCAGGTTGAATTTAATGTTTTCATGAAGGAAATTGATGAATTCACCTTCGATTGCTTCTGTCTTTTCTGTTTGGTTTTTTGTTGATGTTTCTGTTTTTCTTTTTTTTTGGGGGGGGTGTTACTTCTACAAAAAAGAAATGGATTTGTACCAGAAGGGTTTAGAGTTTCAGCCCACATGTTTCTTTACACTTTTTAATGATACATATAAATACATCAAGCAAACTGTTGCGTTTTTTCTGCATCTGACGTTCGTCAACATTTTGAGGCATCATGAGGCACCAGAAAGATCAAAGAAACTGCCAAGATAAAAGCTGCATGGAGAAAAAAAAACAATGGGGATACATGGGGATACCCTCCCTGAAAGGAACAGCCAAAGCCCCGAAAACATTTTCCGACCCTCGATTGTCAGGGTCTATGGCTGTTAGTTTCGAGGGGATCGACGCATTTGCCTGTATTGCAAATGCTCAGCTTCAAACTGGGATTTCAATTACCAATCACAGGAGACCTCTTGAAGTACGGGGTTGGTTCTTGGTTGAACAACTCGTTTCGCAAAATGCGGACACTTGATGCCAAGAAATGTGCAACAGATGTGAGAATTCCGCCCCTTTTATCGCCATTTTCTCTTAACTTGTCTAGTTGGTGGTTGAACCAACCCATTTAAAAATATGCGCAAGTCAAATTGGATCATTTCCATTCATTTCGCACACATGTGAGGAAAAAGACCCATCCCAATGTTAGTTTGTAGCCGATGTTCTGTCATGTTCATCATGTTCATGATGTGTTCATGGGAGTTTTTTATTTCAACATCCATTCCGAACCTTATTATAGAAAGACATTATTGATCAACGAATGGTTAATTGGTGGTTTGGGTTGGTGGTTTGGATTCCTAGGATCCCCTTATGACAGGGATTGTTACTTAGGGGCACCCCTAGAATCCCAAATCACCGGGCCCCAAACCACCATTAACCATTAGTTGAATTGAAGCCTTCTTTATGATGGAGGTACATAATGGAGGCGCGATTGAAAGGTCATGAGTCATGACAGCAAAAAAAACCCAACCAAGACGCCATGAAGTGAACGATGTCGCCCTTGGGTTTGCGGAGTGGCTAAAAATGGCAGGGCAAACGGATAGCCCTACAAGAACCAGAAAAAGGAAAACATTTGCCCCTGAAAAATGATGGTTGGAAGATGAACTTCCTTTTGAAAAAAGGACCCATTTCAGAGACTATCTTAAATTTCCAGGGAGTAATTACCCCTCCGTGCAACCAACAGCAACCACCCCTGAAAATAAGCCATTTGTCCAAAAAGAAAGGCGTCTCGTTTCCCTTTGCCACCATGTGTTCAGGGGTGAACATGTTGGTTTTGGGGAGGGCAACAGCAAAAGATGTGAACATACGATCAATGCAGAAAATGTTGAAACAGCAGAATCTCAATTTTCAAATCTGGCTATATACTTCTTTCTTCTTTATGCAGTTGATAAAACAGGATAAGCAGCCAACTATTACCATGACATTACATCAACAAACTCAATTTGGATCAAGAAAAGGCTGGTCAAATGGTTGCAAACCACACATCTCAAAAAAAAAAATCACAGAAGAAGGTAAAAATGACTTGACAAACAAGTCTACCGATTTGGCTTGAAGTCAGAGGTTCCAAACACCTACCAATTCAGGAACAGGTGTTCCTAATTAGCTCCCGAAACACAAATATCCTTGATATCCTGTCAACAAAGCAGATTAAGAACCACAAACACTAGAAATCTCAAATCTAAAATTTAGATGCTCAATATGTGCATGTGCATGCGTAATTCTAAATCCGTGAGGAGAAGAGGTCTCACTTGCCTGTGTTGATTTGGCATGTGGTCCCTTTTACAAATGCACCTGGTTCAAAGAAAGGGGCACATCTTCTTGATGCTTGGATATGAGTCCATGTTTAAAAAGCTGGAACCTGAAGAATATCCCGGTTCAGGGAACCAAGCATGATGTGTAAATTGAACGACTTCTCTCTCTGTCTCTCTCTCTCTCTCTCTCCAAGATTTTGCAAGTTAGAATATCTTATTCTTAGAAGTTGTTGCAAATTCTGAAGCTCTAGCTTTAAAAAACATCACTTACCTTCTGAGTTGATGGAAGTCAAGGTACAAAAGAAAACTCTTTGGACCAGCTGATCGTAGCTAAATATATATTCCCATTTGCTGTCTCCGCCATTTAAAAAAAACATCTTTAAAAGTTCAATCCGTCAGAATTCAAGATCAATCATGAACTTTCTACCCTCGAGCGTCGATGTGAAGGTCATCAATCAATTCTGCGGCCGCCACAAATTCTTGCAAGGACACCTTGTCACAACGGGCGAGGTAAAACATGATACAGTACCACCTCTGAAAATTAACATGGAACCTGAAAATCATCAAATTGAAAAGGAACCTCATCTTCCATCTACCTCCATATTTGGGTTCGAAATGTCAATCTTCCAAGTTTCTACATCAAGGGTTAGTGGAAATCAGGACTCCGCAAGCCACCTAGAACACTTTTATGTGACATTGTTACGGAACTGAAAAAAGGCATTCTTTTCCTACAGCGTCGAGGGCATTCAAATTTGGGGGTACCCCCTATCAAAATATTCAAAACTATTTATGAAACTACCCTTGGATTTGCTTGTTCGATGCTTGGAAAAAATATCCTCCCAAATGGTAGTGAAAAATGGTGATTTAGAATAGTAGAGTCCGTAACAAATCACCTTAAAAAAATCCCGTATATGGATTCATACTGTTGATAGAAGAACTCCTGCACCACCTGGGATGAAGAATGGGATGGACTACCAACGTCAACTGGTGACCACAGGATTTCTGAACCATCAGCAAATGGTTTTCAAAAATCCTACACTACTTGGTGGTTTCAACCCATTTGAAAAATATTAGTCAAATTGGATCATTTCCCCAGGTAGGGATGAAAAAAAAAATCTTGGAAACCACCACCCAGTACAGTACCAACATAGACCAATCTTCTTGGATTTACCTGGATTCCCTGATCCGATCAGCCACCAAATCTATGGAGCAAGTTGGAGCAAATCGTGACAAACTCTTTTTGTTTAAAGCAGCGTTTGGAGCTTCCTTCATTGAAGAAAATTTGGTTCATTTGGCATTTCCTTACATTTCTGAATCCCATATGAAATGAACGAACTATTCCAAGCTATGCTGGGCTGCTGGGCAGCTTTTTTCACGGATTGAGAGGCGGATGAGTGACAACTTGGTGCACTCCAATCATAATTTGTTTATGGATAACTTGGGTTGCCCCCCCCCCCAGGATGCAATCGTCACCACCAGGATGACGGATGACTGGCATGTGTTTCCACTGAAAAACATGACATTATGCGTAAAACCTCGGGGATCCCAAGCTACCTTCAGTGTACCAAGCGTGAACAAAGATATATAGATCGCATATATCTATCAATATGAGGCAAAGGACCGCACACTTTGCACATATCGAAATATATTATCTATATATCATATTTAAAAAAATAATATTAGCAATACTGATTATTATCAACATTACAAATCAAAAAATATATATATGGTTACATTGGCTTCCCTCACACACCAACAGTCACCACCAGGATTATCATCATTTTTAGTAGTTGACGGGATCCCTACAAACCCTCATTTGCCACTGGGTGGGGGATAGATTCAATCTTTAAGATATTTGTACAGCAGCTAACGCAAACATTTGACATACGGCATTTCCACCCGTCTTTTGTGCAAAGTCAAAAAAATATGGTAATATTTTGTTGATCATATGGTGACAATATAGTGACATTATGATGGAAATATGGTGATAATATGATGATCATATGTATTGTGGCAATACAGTGATAATATGATGACAAAAGGCCAAAACAAAAGGTTCCTGACTCACACAAAACCCCCCGTGCCTTGCCAGACATATCTGAATCGAAACCTGTCACGCACATCTCGCGAGGGAATATGAGACCGATATGTCGCTCCATGGGTTTCTGAATCGATTTTTTCCCCTTTTTGAAAGGGAGCAGAAAATCAATCCAAATATTTGGGGTCGCATTAGTTTTCAGGGATATCCATCTATAATTCGGTTGGTACAGTATGGTGTTCACTCCAACTTATCTGCGCTCTGAGGCAACATTTTTGTAATAGAATATATGACAAAACTAACCTTTATATATCCCATACCATCCATGTATGGATTATTTTTACCTACATTTACAATAAAAATCAACCAAAGGTAGGTAGGTAAATATACAATACTTGGATGGTATGGGCATGTTCATTTGATTTTCCAACAAGGATTCCACCGTTTTCCCCTATTTTCCCAGTCCAACTTGGATCGTCCTTCCAATGACTTTATCAAGTCCAAAATATGCATCACATCTTTAAACGACGTCACTCCAAAATAAGACATCATCTATTCTCAAATGTACCAAATACATGACATGTTTTTTGGGCATTCAAGTATGTAGGTAAGGCTTAGGTAAGGTAACAAAATCGAAATTTCTACAATCAACAGGCCACCTAACACCTCCCAACCATCCAACCAATCACTACTTAAAATCATGGAAACTTAAGGGTGCCCCTTCAAGAAATAAGGCTTGATTCGGAGACTATTATTAGTCACCATATTAATCACCATCATCCCCCAAATAAGACCTGATTCTTGTTCGGCCTGGCCCCCTTAGATTTCGAGCGATGAGTTTTAAAAAAAAACCATTTGTTATACTAGTTGGTGGTTGAACCAACCCATTTGAATAAAATATGCTCGTCAAAATTGCGATCATCTCCCCAGGTAATTAGGGATGAAAATTCCAAAAATATGTGAGTGTTGCCACCACCGGGGTTACGGTTAGGTCGGAAAAAAAAAACGTCACGTGCCCCAAAAAGCCTGTAAGAGTGGCTCGCCACAGCAGATTGAGGTCATCTGCTTCAATGGCGCCCGCTTTCATCCTGGGCGTTGGATCCCCAGAGATGTGTCCATGACGAGTTGGATCCCCATGGGGACGTGAATTTCGTGCATGCCATGAATGGTTGATTTTTTATGGTATAAATATATGAAGGTAAGTATATATAATATATACATGTCCCAAGTCCCATGGATCCGTCATTGGGTGAGGTTTCATCGATTTTTCATAGGCGAGAATTTATCTAAGGTTGTTTTTCAATCCACAAACGCGCCGGGTTATCATTTGAATGAGACGAGGCGTGACGGATTCGGATTTTTTGTTGGAATGAAATACTTTTTAGATTTGAGACTCTTGTTAACAAAAATGTCGATTCATCTAAATCTAATCACTGTCTGGTCATTGATTCAAAGTGGGAATGGCTGGAATTTTCGGAATATGTAGCAAATGGAGCTTGTTGCTTTGATGACAAACGCTTTGATAGTTTTCATTGGCTTGAATGAAGCAGTATGTTTAAATTCTTCAATCATTGATTTTTTTCCTGTAGAGTTCCCTTCCGATTCCTAATTGATGGAGTTTATAGTTATATAACAAACCACCACCAAAAAGAGCATTCCTTGATTCTGACGCTTGCAAAACGAATAAACATCACAAGCGGAGACAAAAACCAGAGAGGGGTTGATATGATCATAAAGAAATCCTTGGTGGATATCTCTTTGCACACATAAAATACACAAATTCGTGACGTTTGTGTTTATATATATATATATATCGAGTACTATTAAATGCTGTAATTAAAACATGGGAAAATATTCATCAAGGGCAACCGACCGAAAAGGTTTCCAGCTCCACCACTGCATGGAACGACCATTCTCGAAAGGGATGAAATGGCCAAGCAGCTGTTTCTGGTAGAGATCCTAGCGGCAAACCGTCCAAAAAAAAAACAACGAAATATGGATGTCTCCGAAAATAGTGGTACCCCCAAATCATCCATCTTAATAGGGTTTTCCATTATAATCCATCCAATTTGGGGTACCCCTATTTTCGGAAACACCTATATCTTCACATCAATCATGGGGGGGGGGAAAAAGGCCCTTTTCTCCCCATAAATCATGGTGTTTTACCTGAAAACTACCGAAAATTCAAGAGGAAGCTCATCTTGGGAGGGATGAATATTTCTGGCCAAATTTATCATAATATCTCAACAACCGTTGTGGTTTGATCCCTAAAATCAGGGGGATTTCCCTGAACCAAAACGCTACCTGGTTCAAAAGCTGAGGTGAGGAACCCGTGTGAAGAATATCAGATTCGCTGGCGAAGATCATGAGATTGATGCAGTACTGATAGCTGATAGGTACCCTCCAGGGAATTAACATATCCCACCTTGGGAAAAGGAAAATCATCTTCAAAATGCCATTTTTGGGGGATATGTTAGTTCCCTGGAGGGTAATCTGATTGGTGGTTCCTTCCATTCCAGACTCAAACATTCATCTATCTTTCAATCAATCGTCCCAAACAATAATAAACTAAATCACAGATAAAACCACCAAGCTTTTCAAGTACTTTTTGTCTAACATGTCCAGGTTTCTCTCCAACATAACTAACAAATACCCTTGACAAAATGTGGCATATGTTTGGTGACACCAATTTGGTAGATAAAACCTTGCGAACCGACATCAACCTTACACGTCAGTTATCGTCCTCCAAGAAGCCATAGAGGCGTTCCTGGGGATCTGCTAAGATGGATCCAAGTTGGGCATTTGTTCAAGGCGAGGGGGTGTTCCTGGGGAATTCCTAAGGATTCCGTTAGGGAAGATTGGGGAAACCTTAGGGAAGATTAGGCAAGAACCAGCACCCCATCCTTAAGAATCCTACTGGACCGGCCCTCTTTTTGACTGAAATCTTTTGTACAGCGAGTTGAAACCCCCGAAAGCCATGGTGGTTGGCTTCCTATTGGGTAACTTTTTAGGGGCGAACTGTTAAACTGCAGGAAGGTAACAAACAAATACCTTGTGAATGAAAGAACTAGTTGGCGGTTTTTCCCCCACCCACTTGAAAAAATATGCGGAAGTCAAATTGGAGCATCTTCTAAGCGTAGGTTGGAAGTTAAAACAAATACATGTTGAAAACACCGCTTAAAGAAAGGTTATAGGTGTTTGCAAGTAGGTCTTGACTAAGAAGCTTGGGATCTTCACAAAAACTGATTTGGAAGCAATTTTGGGGCAGCTAACATAGCATAAGCACTTCACCATGGACCGACGCAGAAAATCAAAAAAAAAACTCATGGAAATGGAGTTTTGCCTTTTTTTTTGTTGCCTCTTATTTTTCATAATGAATCCAACTGCTGCGCTGAATTCTCGGTCATGTATCTTCAACAGCCTGTGCAGTTCAATACAACAAGGATAACCTTTAAGTCACCACAAAGCAGGGTGAGCAGGACAGCTACAGTATGTGAAGACTCGGACGGCTTATGCTTTTGATTTCCTGGCATTTCCCATCTGAAGTGGCTACCGACCAAATTTCAAGCTCCCTTGCAAGACATTCATTTCAAACAAATCTTTGCAACCAAATCGTACTAGCATTATGTTTCAAAACATGATTGACATCATATATTGCAAACGTCTCAGAAGACACAACTTCATTCTGGAACTTGCACCCCCCAAATAACCAAGATCCAAATAAAAGGAGCAACCTCATCTGAAGCTCATGAGTTTAAATGCGGCCAAGTAGCCATGTCTAGGGGACCTTCCTGGGAGATCTGTTTGTAGGCGGCATGGGAGATCAACATCCTTGCCTGCTGATAGATGAGGACAAAAAAAAACGGGGGAAGTCCGGCATGAGAAAAGGGTGCATATACCCTGGAAGATTAACATGGAACCTGAAAATAGTGATTTGGAAGATGATTCTCCTTTTCAATTGGGTGGGGTTTTTAGGTTCCATGTCAATCTTCCGGGGTGTACTCTTATCTGATCAGAATATGCTGTATACATTCGCAATTATCTGTTCAACATGTACTTCGACGATAATACCTGGGTGTATGCAAATAAAAACCGCAGTCGATGGTAAATCATATTTACTTACACTTAGGAGTCATGCCTCTAGCAAATGTAAATCTATACAGGTCTATCAAAACAGTTCAACCAATCTCCGAATTTCTGAACGAAGTACATTTCCGGGGGATTACCCCGCGAAACCCCCATTTGTTTTATTCTAAGTCGTTCTTTATACCGCCATGATATTCACTCCTTTCTAAGAGGTACCCCCAACCGCGAAAGTCCTTGCAACATGTCCTGTGGAACTATACTTCCCAATGGAAACGCAGCGCCACGACCCCTAACCCGGCATGACCTTGCAACACAGCGCTTCCCAATGGAACGCNTGCACCATGTCAAATCTTAACACTTTCAGTTCTGCACCTAAACGCTGCAAACGCAACGACTTACCAAAAAGCTCCCCCCAAGGGTGAGGACACAAAACTACAAAAGCGCCACGACTTTCACAACTGGGTGTATCTAGTGCATGAGCGTGCAACCCATCTGGAACTCGAAACAGAAGAAATGTCATAGCCTTTCAAGTACCATCTATGTCATTTGATTTGAGCAAAAGGTACCATGAATTCCAACCAGCAACTTTCAGGGGATATTTGTTAATTTCATCCCATAAATCCCAAGTAAATCCCATAAATCCCTAAGAAAACCCCTAAGGAATCCCATAAACCTTTGTTATTCAGGCGGTATGCCCCCTTTTTTCGTTCATAGCCGTCCATGCTTTGTTGTAGTTGGGGGAAGTGCTGAGGTCTGACGAGATGTCCAGCGGTCCTGTTGTCCATGGGTAGAAGAAGAAGAAGAAGAAGAAGAAGTAGTAGTAGTAGTGGTAGTAGTAGTAGTAGTAGTAGTATGGTGCATATGTATATGTATGTGTATGTGTACATATTGTACATGTATGTTATGTATACGTATCTATATTTGCATTTGCATTTGTATTTGTGTATGTACTATGTAGTTGTATATGTTTGGTGTTCTTGTTGTTGTTGTTGTTGTTGTTGTTGTTGTTGTTGTTGTTGTTGTTGTTGTTGTTGTTGTTGTTGTATATCAGCAGGACACCTCGTGACCTCATTGTGGGATGAAATTAACAGATCCCCTGAAAATTGATGGTTGGAAGATGAGTTTTCCTTTTGAAATGTTCCCTGAAATCAGGGGGTTCATTTTCAGGGTTTGGCAGTCTCATCTTCAAGCGGTTTTGTTGGAAAACTAAAGCCACCTTGCCTGTGTCTTCCGCAAATGCTCATAGAGATCGAAAGGTCCTCCGCACAATTCCAAAAATTGAGACGTCGTCTTTAGCTGTACAGTCGGCAGAATTTAAGTCGTGGCGTTAGGGTGGGAAGCAACTCCTATCAAACAAAAATCTATGACATTTCAAGAGTGCGAATACAACGGAGCAGCCACCAACCTATTTATTAAGTAGAGATTCAATAGAACCCTGGCGTGTTGTTGTCTTACTAGACCTCTTACTCAACTACTAACCTTGCACAATTGCTCCATCCTTCAAGATAGTGTACTTAGAAACGTTGCATCCCCCTCAATCTCCGGCCACTTTCAAGTTTTCTCAAGGGAGAAAGATACAAAGTTAAGAACCCCGTTAGAAACTCCGAAACAACATTTCTGGCGGAGAGGTACGCCCTCCCTAGGGAAGGGTATAAGGAATCGTGTGCTCTACCTCTTGCAGCCCTAGATGTTCAACCCCATCATGCAACCTGACAATCTGGTCGGGAGACCTATCAACTTTTCAAACCCTATCGGCATAATGAAGGTCAAAAAAATACCATAGACATCTATGGTACTTTAGGACGTTGATGCCATGAAAAAAAAAAATCCACGCGGGGATGCCGCACAACAAAGGACTTTGTTGCTACCTGGGAAGCTGCGGTAGTATTTTTGGCAAGCTTTGAGGGGCCTTCATTGAATCCTTGTAACTAACTATGACACTGGCTGTGTGTAATGTCACCAGCCACCGGTCACCTTGTCACAGTAAAAAGAAAATCACCTACGGTAAGCTTGCAACTACTACAGGTCAAGTTGGTTTAGATCAAAATGGTTCAACGCCTGAATCCTGCGTTTGGGTATGGAAATTTGAGCCCCTTAACTCCTTAACCACTAAAAAACAGACCGTTTGGGGACGAAACTTGACAACCTTAGGAGGGTTTAGGCAGCTTGTAATTGTAATAACTTGCCTTTGGGGCGTCCCTCTTTTCAGCAAGGCGCGACATGTCTCTCTGCGGTAGATGGTGGAGGGTTGACCAATAGCAAACTCAACGATGTAACGCATGATTGTGGCCTGAAAGTGTGGCACCACCAAATTGAAGACACTTGAGTGAAAGCATGAGACACTCTTCTGTGATTCTCATGTACTTGATCTGGATAAGTTTGATACAGACCATTACTGCATTAACTCTGATAATTCCAAAGTTTAGTCAAATACCACCCCAAGTTGTATGTGGTTGTATGGGCAAACCATTCCAAATATTTTTAAAAGTTTGGAGTTTGGAGCAGCACTGTAACAAACGTATACCAAGAAAACCATTGGAAGACAGGTTCTAGTAGCGTCAAAATCCAAACACATCTCATAAATCAGGCAATACACTTGAAGCACAGAAAAACATATTCGCCCTTATGATATAAAGTGGTCCAATTCAAAGTTTGGAATATAATATCCATTTCCTCAAACACTTCACCTCCGGCATTGGACCATCAGCAATGGGAAATTCTGTCTACCATTGGTCGGATGGTCAGGGTTTTTTTCAACCTCCACTCGTGGAACCAAAGCAGTGGTGAAACTAAAACACAGGTGACACCACCACCCAGGTTCTCTTTGAATATGAGATGATGCAATGATGAAATACTTGTGATATCTTTTGGTATATAGTTTTTTTTGTTGTGGGGGACCAAAAATGGAAGTCTACCCGCAGTTTTATATGGGTGGGCCTTTTTAAAATCTCAGCGAATGATAGTGTTGATGGAAAAAGCTCCGGCTGACCAGTTGATATGAAAAACATCCCATCATTTTCAGGGTTGCATACATGTCAGATGGTTGGTTGGGATTTCTGAACCATCAAGAATGTCGTGTATCCAAGGAGCCCATAAAATATCAAAAATAATAGCTTGAAACTTGAAATAGAATATGTTTGTATAACGTCTTCGCACTGGAATCATGGCATGGCCTCTTGCCACAAGAGTTGTCAAAAACATACTAAAACCGAATATCATAGTTGAATGTAGTTGAATATTGACCAGTAATCAGCAATCACTCTGCAGTGAAACAAGAAGTCGTAAGAACACCAAGGGGTAACCTCTATCTTCCAGGTGGGTAAGTCAATAAGTGAGTCAGTGAGTGAGTGAGTTACTAAGGTAGACAATCTCCCTTTGGCTTCCTCCAATGGAATAAAGAGTTAAACATCACGAATGCGCAAGTCAGTTCTTGAGGTCTTTTCCAATCTCCAAGGTCTGAAAGGGTGACTACCTCCTATAAATGGATGAAAGCAAATGGGTAACTGGTGTTATAACTCTACTCATAGGGCTTATAACTTAAAAACTTATAACTCCACTTACAACTGATAGTTGTACCCATCTTGCAAACTAGTTGGTGTATACTGAGATGCGAAACCCTGAAGTTTGAAAGGTGACTACAGAGTCTATTTGGCAAGGATTCCAGTCACCAGGATTATGACATGTTTAGTTTCTGGGGATCTCTTACTTTTTCACCTCTACCTCCCAATGGCATTTTGGAGGGAGCAGCTCAAGGTGTATAGAAACTGTATATACACAGAAATATATACATGTATCATATATATATATGATATGTGGAAATGTGGGGATACGTACGTAGATGTGCAAATAATGAGAAATGTAAATATATCATAGAGATTCCAACAGAAATATGTTTTTGAGCAAGTCCGTTTGAGGAGGGCTCATCCCATCTTGGATCCGGTAAGTCACAAGGGATCCCGACCCTTACGGCCCTTTGGTTTGGTGGGAAGCATCGCCCGAGATATGATTTTTACGAACTTTTAAGTCGCTTGTTTGTAGAGCGGTTACCACATTAAGAATCATCAGCAAAACAACCGACATTTAACAAAAATATCTTCAATTCCTTACACTTACCCTCCAGGAAATTAACATATACCACCTGGGGAAAAGGACAATCATCTTCAAATATGCCTTATCAGGGGGATATGTTAATTCCCTGGAGCCTACACTTTCACCCCTTCCAACATCTTTCAACCCTCCCTTCTCCCCATAAAAGGGACCTAACATTCGCTACTGCCCGAGTTGCAGGTAGGGCAAAGAGCACCGCTGCTTGAACAATCCAAGCCATGATAGGTGTGTGGCTGATGTAACGGAAAGATCCCTTGAAACTAAAACTCGGTGTTACCTCGAAGAGTCGGTTTTTGTTCATCTTCCGGAAGGTGGAGGGAGAGATGAACATATGGATGTTCAAAGGTTTCAAACCAACGACAACTTCATGAGAATTGCAAAATAATTGTCATATTGGCTCCCTTTTCTTTGGGGGGGGGGGGCACCTGTAAAGGGGTATTGCGTTTTTGAACTCAAAGAAAAAACAAAGTAACTTCCACAGTTCCACTTTTTGTTGTGCTTGAAGGTACATAAATCAGGATTGATTCCAACAAAAAACAGAATTGGATGAGGACTACGTGGCAATTGGTGGGGGAGGGCGGACTAGGGAAGGAAATCAATGATGGGATTACTAGACCATACAAACATATATACAGTACAGTAGATCAGGGGTGCTTGATATATCACCCTTGTGAGTGATTTACAATTAAATTACAACGATAAGCAATATCATAATATTATATTTATTCATATCTATACGGTATAGGTGTTAGTATCTAAAGCACAAGAATTCCTACATTGCAAAGTCTCTTGATCCAGTTTGGGAATGTCCGGTTCCGATTGAGGAATGAACCTTCTAAACTTTCAAGGAACTATCACATCACTTCAAAAAAGACTCGTTGGAAGACAATCTGTCTCCTCCACTTGATTTTTTCCACTGGTTTTCACCGAATAGTTTAATTTACGTTGTTTCTTTTGAACTATCTTCTGCCCACTGTTACTAACAGTGCCATTCTGTTCGAACACCGAGCTTCTCCATACATATACATCTGATGCTCCACCACATTACTATTCAGACTTGGCAATGACAGACGCTGAACTTCCTCAGCGGCGAAAGCCCGATTGGGGGAGTTGGGGAGTTGCCTTCCACTAAGGCCTAGGAGATACTAAATCACCATAATGGTTAATTGTTGCTGGTTGGTGGTTGAACCAACCCCTTTGAAAAATATTAGTCAAAATGGGAATCTTCCCCAGGTAGGGATGAAAATAAAAAATATTTGAAACCACCACCTAGGTTGGTTTGGGGCCCGTTGGTTTGGGATCATTTTTGTACCCCCAAAAAAAGTCCCTTTGATTCATTTTCATGGATCCTCGAATCCCAAACCACCAACCGCCCCAAACCAACAGTTAACCATTAGCTGACTAAAAGAGCGTGTGGAAAAAGATGGGAATTTGGAGTCGATGATGGTTTCATTTAGATAGTCAAGCACAGAAGTTGTTCTTGGTGAGCAGTAAATGATGTCGCCCAACACTCAACATATTCGAACGTATTCCGCTCTCGAAGTGGAAGCTCTACCAAAATGTTGCGAACCTGAAATGAAAGTTCCCCTTCAATCCCAACAAAGGATCGAGAAGCACCAGGAGCAACATCTGGAATGAGGACGCTTAAACACCAAGTTGGATACTCAAAGGGAAAATCGTGGTACCCTTGGGATGGTGGGCGCCTAGCTGTTTAACTTTTCAAAAGGGGATATACCCAATAAATACCCACTATATAAGGTGTACAACTCGAAAAAACAAGACATTTAAACCACCAATTTTTGTTTGGCCTATGCAACATAGCCCAAACCCAAATTTGGGGGTTGATGTTTATTAACATGGACTCCATGGACCTTAACCCAAAACAGTTTTAGTTGCTTAACATGGCCCCGCCACAAAAAATCGAAAAATCACCCCCGCCCCGAACGTTGCGCAGTATGTATGTAGTGCACACGACGTGCAGCATGTGCATCCAAAAACCAGTGGTGTCAACCCAACAGCCAGGACCTCTGTAAAACTGATGGTGAAACCCCATTGGGAAGTCTCCTTCCTGGCGCAAAACTTAGGCAAAACTTGTTGTGGATTACAGTTAAAAAATCCTCCCACTAAACATCCAACAGGTCTCTGCGGTCGGTCCTGGAAACGAATCCATATCACCTTTTAAAAAAAGTACTTTTGAGTCGATGATTTTCCGAACTTCCCCAGGTGGGATATGTTAGTTCCCTGGAGGGTTTTCGGTCCTAAGGGACTACCTCAGATTCGAATTCGACGGAACCAGGCGTCGACGTTGGAGTTCCATTGCACGTACACGGACAAGCCCACATAGCACACCACGCCCTCATGGTCTTCGGAATGGGCACCTGGTAGTAAGGCACGTCCTTTTAGAGAGGATCTGGAGGAATGATGCATCATGGTGATGATAATGATGATGATAACAATATTGATGATGATGATGATAACAATATTGATGATGATGATGATGATGATGATGATGATGATGACACATATAATACCAATGATATCAATGTGGCGGAGAAACGAACAAATCTGACAGGAAAGAATTGGTTCAAAATAATGCGTTGGGTAGGAAGCTCTGACCACCAACCGCGCATTTCAAACAAATCCTGGCGTGCCAAATTCCATGAGAGTCTTGGGCTCTAAGTCAGCCAATGTACAATGCGAGGCCATCAAATAAGATCAAAATTCTACCAAGGTCAACTTTTGATCAAACAATTCCAGCACGTTGTATTTTGAGACAAGTTCAGTGATTTGATCAGCAAAATCCACGAATAATCGCTGCATGTCTGCCATGTATCTTCCACGGAAAAAAATGCAATCCAGATCATCTACCTAGAATCAGGTGAATCCTCAACCCATCACGTAACATATCTGTCAAAATTGGATCATCTCTCTCCTCCAAGGATCGGGGAAAAAACAAATATTGACGAAAGAATCAAGTTGAAAGCCCAAAAATTTAGCTTGGCCTTGGGGGTTTACGGTTTACAGGCCTCAGCCTCAGGGCGGGATCCAAAAATATGAAGGGAAAAAAAACATGTTGGAAGATTGGAAACAAATTGTTTCAAGTACCACTTAGATTCAGATCCACCTAAAATCCTCCGTTTGGGTCTGAAATTTGAGCACCACTCCCCCCCAAAAAAAAGGAAAAACAGAGCTACTTAAGGCCTGAAATTTCTTCCACCCAAACGGAGGGTCGAAAGGCAGGCACTTAGAATATGCGGCTAAACTGGACCTAGAGCCACCCAGTTCGTAGGCCTTGACCCCACCCATCAACCAAGCTGCCTACGCTCATGTATTCCAAATCAAACTGTAACCTTGGAGTTCAACATGACATGGGGTACGCAACCTATATAGCGATAAGTATTGTTGATGGTTCAGAAATTTCAAACAACCACCAGGGATGTATAAAACCTTGTACAGGAAACAATGGGAGAAACTACCTATTTACTGGTGCAGGATTTCATCCATCAACAGTACAACATATTAAAAGTGGATTCAACAACTGCTGTATGCCCTTTGGAAACTCTAAACTCCTTCCTCAACCTCACTTAAGGGCAATATTGAGATTGTTTGTTCTGCGTCAGTTCCATTTCAGGAGAGGTCAGCTGTGCTTGCATTTTGCCCAAGATGTATCGGGCAATGCTTAAATGCTTATGCTTTTTGATGCTTTTTGTAAGATCCTCATCGCCCGAATTCGTGCTGTTTTTAGGGAAGAGGACCTCTCCCGCATACA
This sequence comes from Breviolum minutum Mf 1.05b.01, assembly GCA_000507305.1. Lineage (NCBI taxonomy): Eukaryota > Dinophyceae > Suessiales > Symbiodiniaceae > Breviolum > Breviolum minutum. The sequence goes on from DF241118.1 coordinate 59,687, forward strand.
CACAACAAGCATCATATTAGGGTGTTTTGATTGTTTCTTTAGTTTTTTCGAATTTGTTTCATTCAGCTCAAAAAACAAAACGGCCCCCCCATCATTTGTCGAAATAAAATGCCACCTCTACGAGTTACTTGTGAACTTTGCATGGTTTCGCTCATAGTTTTTGTTTGGCTGCCAGGTGGATTTGTGTGTTTCCGGTTTAGGGGGGGGAATATTGGGTAAGTGATGTTTACATGTCTCCGAAACTTCCCCCAACAAGTCAAGGGCCACAAATTTTAAGGCATCATCTTTGGTAGATTCAAAGGTTGTTTCAACACACCCCCAGAGCACACCCCAGGCAATCCCCCGTTCGCCAATTATGAAAGAAATCCCTCTTTAGCCTTTTGGTAAAGGTTGCTCGGGGTGTGTTCCAGTTCGGTGTGTTGAAACAACCTTTGGTAGATGTTTTAAGATCCCTAAGCTGGCTGGCCCTTAGTAGGGAATGAGGGATTGAAGCTATACCTGGTTATGATGCGGACTCATGCCGACTCATTCCTTTGCTAACGGCCAGTCAGCAATTTTGATACATACTGTTGATGGAAGAAATCCTGCCAACCAGTGAATATGGCAGGTACAGTAAACATCCCAGTATTTACAAAGTTTTATACATCCCAGGTGGTTGGGAATGGAATTTCTGAACCATCAACAGTAGCCCCCGCGAATTTTGATAAGCATGAACGTGTGACGTTCACCACCCTTTGCAGTTGTGATGCTAGTTTATAAGGTTGTTTTGTTTGCGGTTGGAGCACCAACAGAAACCAAAGAAGGAAACCAACGATGAAACCCGTGACCTTGACATTTCACTTACTATATACCTGGAACCTGAAACAACCACTTTTTTATGGTTGTTTCAATTGGATGATTCCAAACCTTTACATGAAAAATGGTTGTTTCACCAAACATCCGTTAAAAAAATGGTTGTTTGGAGTTCCAGGTATGAGTTACACCGCTGTTGTTGTCGTCTCTCACCACACAGTGGAACATTTCCCCCACTGGAAATTCCATCACGCCTTGAAAAAAAAACACGGTCCAAGTAATCCCGAGCAAGAAAAAATTGTTGAACACACCTCCACCATACTTTGGTGAAGATGTGTTATAATAAAAGACACCAATTCCTTTTGGGTGCTTCTTTAAGGACCCGGCATAAAAACTCTTGCTTTGACGTGGGTAAAAGCCAAGTTGCGAAAAGCCCATGGTGCGTAGATGACTAGCCAAATTGGAACCTTTGACAGCATTTCACTTCGTTCAACAGGGGGACGGGAGACACGAAAATCATCCCGGTTGAGCTGAACTGCGTGACAAAACCGCTGGAACGGATCGTTGGTTCAAACAATCACAAACCATCAAAGATATATAGCTTATAATTATGTTCTATTACATTGATAAGTGTAAGTACGCACTCCATCTACAGATCGGATATCATGATGTTGAGTTATACTCCATGGGTACACTCCCGAAAACTAACATAGATATCCAAAATGATTGCTTGGAAAATGTATCTCCGGCTTCTCATATGGAGTCATTTTGGCTATCTATTCCTCAATTGTTTTTTCTTTCGTGGGGGTACCCCCCAAAAGAAAACAACTATACTTTTAAAGCATTACACCCGTGAAAATTAACATGCTTACTTTACTTTCCTTTGACCAGTGCAGTACAAGTATTCATGGAGAATCTCAAGTTCTCTCAAGTATTCAACGAAATTCAGAGGTTATAAACCTACTTACAACTAGTAGGGGCCCCACCTTGTAAGTTTTGGTTCAGGGTACATTGGCATCGATCTTTCAACTATTCCAATCTTTTCAGCTTTCAGAGTGTTGACGTACCTACCTTCACCTGGTAAAATGTTTGGCACACACAGAAACCAGCAGGTAAGTCCCCAAACTCATCCAAACTCTTTATCTAAGACCACCTACACCCAGGAAAATGAAGCCAATGTCCCCGAAAAGGGCATTAATTAAAAGGAGATTTCATCTGAACCAACCATCAATTTTTTGGCGGACATTCGTTAGATTTTCAGGGGGGTATATAGTCTTCGCTGACTTCATCCACCTGAACAATCCCGATATTTTTTGGCCTCTTATTTCTTTCATTGAATAGTGGCATTCCATTCAATTTAAAAAGTGCCACCCTCCATTGATGCATCCAATTGATCAACAAAAAAAACCCTCAATTTTTCCCCCTCCCCCCTGGAATTCTTAGTTTTTTCCCTTCCAAAAAAAAAAAACAATCTCCCTTATGAAACCTCCGAAAAATCGCAGCAACTCTGCCACCTCCCGGGGGGTAACCGTGAGGTGGCCTTCACCTCCCGTCTTTGCCGCCAAGGACACTGGCACGGCCTGTCATGGTCACAGGATCCAGGTCAAGGTCCGCAGCGGCACAACGCATCCAGTCGCGTAAGGAGGCACCGATACCTACCGCAGCCTGCGATCCGGTTGGGAGGATACGCAGTTTGGGACCCAAGATTTCCATGCGTTTTGGTGGCAACCCCAAAGGGTCTGGGTTTTTTAGGTGGGGAACTTTTTGGGGGGCTCAAATGTCAGAAGTTTTTGAAGGATTCAGGTATAGCTATATTACAAGAGGGGGTAGGGTGACGAAAATGTGCATGTTTACAAATTGTGAAACATCATTTCTTGAAAGTGTATCTAATATCATAATCCAATAGACTTGAGTTATGATGATTTCGCAACGCGAATGATGCACTAGAAATTTCTGAATCATACGCAAATGAATCTGCCGGAAGGCAGCCCTCTATAGTCAATAATGTAAATATATACATGTATGATCATGTATGCGAGTTTATCAATGATAATTGGATCATGGCAATCTCAAAAACTATTGCGGCGATTGGTCTTTCCTGGTGTTCATGTTGAGCACCGAAAGCACTGTCCAAGAAATGACCCCAGAAAAGACGCATGATTCATGTTTTCGCAAGAGGAAGGATTTTCTTCTCCTCAGCTATGTGCTGCACCTACGGAACATGGCACCCTTTCCAATTGAGCTACTTCCAAAACCTACGAAGCAGCATTCCAATTCGTCATCTGGCAGGAGATCTAGAAGGGACACAGAAAGAGATCACAGAAAACAAAACGACAAGGCCCAAGCAAACATATCTGAATATAATCTGAATAATGAACAATGAGATGACTATCGAGTTCATGTGATGTGAAAGAAAGCACTAAGACAAATTTCAGAACCGATCTCATAAGGATCCCTTCATATCCATCCATCCGAACAATTCAAATCCTCAAAATTCATGAAATCCTGGTCGGCAAATAGGGGATTCCCATAAGCAAGCTAAGGAATCAATCCTTCAGAAAGAGTACCTGGGAAACAAGTTGCTGTCAATTTCTATCAACTTTATACCTCTAATACCAGCCACAGTTGCCTTAACAAAAATGGTACACTATGTTTGCCAGGTGCTGTAACATCACATCTATTAATTGCAGAACTCAACCAACTGTATTTTTTTCTGCGGCTTATTTTTTCAACTCCTCAGATCGTTTTGTCGACGGAGGAAATTCTGGCGGAAGCCACCTCCTCTTCTGTCCAGGAACTTTTTCCTCCAATCTCCTCGAAGGTTGAGAAAACCGAGATGGAGGTTTTGGGCATCCACCCCTCAAATATTCTGGGAAATTGGGGTCGTTTAGTCTTCGCGCCTAAGAGGCATGGAAAAAATTAGTTCATATTTGAATGGAACCAAGATCTAAAGTCATGTGAAGGGAACCTCAATAGATGTTGAAAGCACTCACCACTACAGCTAGGGATTTTTGATACCTTTCAACTAAAAACATCTCCCTTCCTAAGCACCAGGCAAGTATTGGAAGTATTCACCTTTTCTATCTTTTATCGGACATTTTGCTCGCTGACTTGGATGAGATCTACCTCCTGATGAATCACCCCGGACCCATGCAACCCAGGATCACAACGTGAGCCATCGGGACGGCGAAGGATCGTGAGAACAGGACCTCTTGAACAAGGGACAAAGGGGAACCAGTACGAATGATCTCTTCGTTCCATGGTCATCGCAGGTCAGTACTCGTTGTGTAAGGAAGACCTATTTGTTTTTCTGCTTCATAGTAGTGTTTCATATATGTGCAAATATGGATCTGGATATATGATATATTTATCTATTATATACATGTGACCCATGTATCTGCTAACATCATAACATCCTCATACACCACCCTTTACATCCACGAGGTTTGCCAGTGAGGTCAAGACGGAGTCTGACGAAACTAATGGATGCTCATCTGAAATACTAAATGTCTGAACTACTATCAACAAAACTATGTCTTTGAAAAAACATCTGTACCCAAAAAATCTATTGAACAACTTACTACCTAAAAAAAATCTATAGACATCTGAATTTCTTAGCCCTCAATAACCTTCTCTGGCTTTCCGTTTCTTGACCTTTCTCGTGCACTGAGTTTCTCTCGTCGCCAAGGGACCCCATTCAGGTAGTCCAAAAAAGGGCAAATATTGGCCCCTAAGATCGAGGGCGGAAAGACTGACCAAGGTCCGCAAGGTGCGATGTGTTTTTTTGTTGGGGGGATCATCCTTCAAAATCGAAGATGTTTTTCGAAAAAAAATATACGTACAGTAATATCTTATACATGCATGTAATAGACAAAATAGATACAATCTCGAAAATATGTAAACAGTGAAATATAATCAATATTAAAAATATATCATATATATTAATATATCAAAGATAGATAATTCTGATTCCACCTTCACGATACTGGAATTCGTGAGGTAAAAAAAATTGGGCGAAGGACGCGGGTCCCCGTTCATCAAGCGGCCAGCGGAACTTCTGGTTTTTTGGTGAGAAAATTGAGCCACGAAAAAAAACCTGGCCTTACTTTCCATTGAATCCTGGCTGTTTCATAGGGATCCTTAAAATGGCTTATTATAAACCACATATAATTGGGTAGTATAAACTCCTATACTGCCTAAACAACAAGGGTTTTTTTCATTGCTTAATTGAAGATTTTGATGATGCCATGGGAAGTCTTTCAACTACAGTTACCGAAGTTCAATGGATGGCTTGCCCCTGAAAAATGAGGGTCGGAAGACTACTACTTTTGGCAAGGTAAAATTTCAGGGGCTATGTGAAACTTCACTGGGGTATCCTTTATCCAAAAGAAACATGTTGAACAAAATTCATCTATGAACATGCTTGCAAAAATGGGAGGCAAAAAAAAAACACAAGCTGGCTTTTTTTGCTTTTGTCAAGAGATGGGTCCATGATGATTGGGCTGTGCCTATCCCATCTTCGAGCTAATGGGGTTTCCATAGAACATGTGGCAATCTAGAAAACTTTATATAGTGGGCCATTCATCGAAATGAAAAGGCGGCTTCTTGATGGACATTAGCGGGATCATTGGATCGTTTTCCTGTTTTTAGGGCTTTCGCAAAAATACGTTTGATTCAAGAACTTTTTGTAAGTTCGTGTGTAGCGTTGCAGAGTAGATAAAGTGACTAGCAGTGAGGATTACCATTCGTCGCAGTCAGTAGGTTTGACTTAAAGTGGTAAGTTCCTTTGCAGCAGGCCTCATTCACTTGGATTTGCATAAGAAGCCTGGAAAAGTAAAACATATTATCCCAAATGGTGGTTTAATGGTGGGACATGGAAGGGAGGGATTTCTGATCAAAAGTTTTCATCACGTCGGTTGCATCAGTCTTGCTACCAGGTGTTCTATCAACATCCAAAACTAACTGTAGGTTGGGAGAACCAGCATTCTTTCTGAACTTGGATTTGTTTAAGGTGATCTTTACTTTCTACCATGGTCAATCCACCCCCACCCCACCCAAAAAAAAACGTCTAGCGCTTCTACCCACACACCAACCAGGGTCTTTGTTGCACCGTCATGTTGTTTTGTTTTTCAAGTACCGAGACGCGCATGAGGAAGAAAATACTCGTGGATGATTACCAGGACTTCATCCTGGTCATTCATGACTGCTGTTGCCATGGATTTCACTATCTGGGAAAACATGTGAAATTCAACTTCTGACTTGAAAAACCTGGATACAAAAAGACGGTTATATACAGTATACCAAGAAAGGAGAATTGAGACAAGGGAGGTTGCTGTCCATCATACGTGTCTGTTGTGGGACTTGTCCAAGAAAGTGAATCAAAATCCTGCACCTACGATGGGCCAAACTTTGCAACTGAGGGTACCCTCTCTGAAACTAGCAGCTCGCACCTGAAAATTGATGGTTCGGTTTTGAATGCTAGTTTCCTCTTGGGGGCCTATTCTCAGGGGCTATGTTAGTTAAGGGAGTGTATGTCTCAAGCCCTCGTCATGGTGATGCTTGGAAGTAAACCTGTCGAACAAATCCCAAGATCTGTCACAATGTAATTTACTTTGACTTCATGATGGCAATGATCAGGATCTAGTTAAACTTGGCATTGAATCGAAAGGATCTCCAAAAATGGTATCCAACAACAAATCATCATCTGAATAAATACATGTAGTATGTATTATATATATATATATATTTGCTTTTCCAAAACACCGTCAAACAAAAAATCCCATAGAAAAGGACTCCAAAAGCTGGCCACATTTTTTTACCCAACTGCCTCGGGAGTCTGCGCGAAGAAACCTCGAATGAAGGTTGGCGTCATTTCCATCAGCCAAATGACAGCCCGTTTAAAAAACACAAGGTTAGCGTCAACCCAAAATGGTGGACAAGTTGTTTCTAGGTCTTACATAAATAAAGAATCATGAAATTTGATTTGTAGCCTTAGTTGAATTATAAGCAATATGTACCGTTTTACCACCGCAAGCCATTTTTCATGGTCATTCAGCAAATCTGCCGTATAGAAGTTTATTAAAAAAATCTACCAAGTGGCTTATTAAGTTCAAAGATGGGATTTGACATGAGTGTTGCTAGAAAAAACGAGGCGTTTTTCATTCGAAAATTGTGTCTTCAAAGTTGCCGAACGATTCCAGTTTTGATGCTTGCATCACTAAACAGGAACCCAAAAATGGTTTAACATCCCATGATTTTTCTATAAACAGTGAACATCTTGCGAAGACTATTGCACATGATAGAAATTTTGTACTATTTGTTTTGTAGCGTTAATTATTCAATTCTCGTTGCACTTGTGATGTGTGTGTCGGTGTGCTTCTATGTGGCGACATGGCCCTTTTGACTAGAGGCAGTCCCCATCTGCGCAAACCATCACAAAAAAAATCATTGAAATACAAAGTACGTGTCTTCTGCATACGATTGCAGTAGGATCATTCCGATATAACATTCACTTGTGTACATACCTAAACCCTCTAGTCTAGGCAACTCACATATCCCACCTTGGAAAAAGGAACATGATATTCAAAAGTGCCTTGGGATGCCTAGGGAACATCATGAAGGATGCTAATACCTTGGGTCACATCATCAAAATATTGCTTCAGAGCGATTCTTGGTCATTTGACACCACCTAGTTGGTGGTTGAACCACCCATTTGAACAAAAATGCTCAAAATGGAAATCTTCCCCAAAGTTCGGGAAAGATAAATCAAAAAAAAACTTCCCCAGCCACTCTGAGGTCCACTTTTGACCATCAAAATGTGTTGGGTGATTCCCCTCCTACGATGCCAAGCTCCACAAGGATGATGATGATGATGATGATGATGATGATGATGATGATGATGATGATGATGATGATGATGATGATATTTTCAGTAGGGAATCCCTATCAACCTTCAATTTCCACTGTTACTGGAAAGACATTCAAGAATTCCATGCAACGTATATAAGTGACGCACCACCACCCCTCAAAAAAAAAAAATTGTTGGCAACAAGGAGCTATCCTTCAAGCTGCATTTGCATGAAGTTTCGTGCAAAACCTCCCAAGTTCTCTCGACATGTTCGGAGACGTCCTGGCGGCGAGGAATTGAATTATCAATCTTCCCATTCATTTGGCACCCTCAAATTGTGGTTCCAATGATGGCTGGATGGTTGGTTGGTTCATTGATTGGTTGAGATTTCCATTAGGTTGGAAAATGTTGGACATCACAATATGGAAATACAGTTCTCTGATAAAAGCCATCTGGGTCAACGTCAACATGGTCAGATTGCCTCGGGCGGAGCCATATCAAAGCACATCTGCTTGGTTGCATTGGTGCAGTTGCTATGGATCCACGTGTACCTGGGCATTCACCGACGGAAATGCCTTGAAATACATGTGCTGCATCCTGACATCATAAACCATTTATCTTGAAGATGCGTAGCTGCTGCGTGATGGGTTGTGTTTACCCCATGCATGGCCGGAAACACTGCAAATTGAAGATTTTTGGGGGACTGGCATGCGCACTTTTTTTGCAATGCACTTCCCATGCGCCAAAAAGATCCAAAACTCTGTATGTTGGCAGCTACGGTTTTTTTGCAAATGACGACACCACAAAGGCACGTCCAGTTCTGCGCCAAGGCGCGTCTCTTCCAAATAGGTAGGAAAGTGCAGCCAATTGCCTCGCCGATGGCAAAATCTTGCCGCAACAAAAAAACAGTTAGGGCCCCTTCCAGTTATGAGTGGAGATTTTTCACCCCGATAAGTAGGGTTGTTATAACCCCAGTCACCCTTTAAAAAAAGGCCATTTATAGGGAACCCTACTTATAACTAGTAGGGGCCCCACCTTGTAGGAACTGAAGCTGGATTTTTGGCTCCAATAAAATAAGTTCGGTCGCTCTATTTTAATGAAGGTAGAAAGCCCAGCTTACAATCCACACCACCGAAAATGAGGCTACTTGGATGTCCCAGGAAGTTAGTAAATGGTTGGTAAATGTGATATAACCTTCTTATACATGGGATATATTGGGGTCATAACCCACTTAGTAACCTTTTAGTAACTTCCTGGGACATCCAAGTAGGCTAGGAAATGAGGCTAAACTACACCCTGGAAGATTAACGGCTGGAACCTACAGCCATCAACCATTTGGAAAGGAAAAGGATCTGAACCAAACCTCCATGATTATGTGTGTATGGATTTCTTAAGTAGGCGGGACAACTTTGTCCAACAAGTAGTTTTGTCACTTGGGGTCGTTTCTTCCTCTTGCGTATAAATTGAATTCATCAAAAACCTCTCTCATGTTCGATCATCTCCAATTTCAAGGCCAAAATATTCAATTGTATATCCATAGTTATGTGAGAAGATGCTGTCCAACATTCAAAAAAACAATGTCCTCCTTGGAACTAGCATATCCCCTGCCAGGTGGGGGATATGTTAGTTCCCAGGAGGATATTCTCCATATCCACTGGTTAGCCGGATTTCTTCCATCAAGTATCTCCATTCTTTGCTTGCAACTATGAACGAATTTCCCCCTCTTTCAGCCAATTTAAACAGTCATCGGCTCAGACCAATGAAGATATTTCGAATGTCTGACTATTTTTGTTTGGCTTCCGAGTGAAAGTGCATGAAATAAATTATTCCACTTATTATATTGTATGCGTGTATGTAGAAAAAATATGAAACAAATATTATAGACATATTTCATCATATTTCTATGTGGTTGACTTGGGCTCTGTAAAAAGAAATCTCTTACAAACAAATGAATCACTTAGGATGCTGCCCCTCCAGTTGTCACTAGGATGACATCTTAAGAGCTTGTTTAACGGACTCGCTGTCTCCAACCTGCCTTGCTTTCGAAAGGCACTACTCCCTGTCAGCAAACGACATGACCTAGCCGACCGATGGCGAGTGGCGACGAGAAAACGGAAGGGATTGAGTTGGTACATAGCAGGTACCAGTTACAAGTGCCTACACTATTCGTAGGATTGGTGGTGGTGGTGGTGGTAGTTGTAAGAGTAGTAGAAGTAGAAGTAGAAGTAGAAGAAGAAGAAGAAGTAGTAGTAGTAGTAGTAGGTGTAGTAGCAGTACTACTACGAGGAAGAGGAGGAGTAGTGGTGGCAAATATATGACAAAATATGATAGACTGATAGATATATGTTCAAAAAAGAAAAAGTTACACCCCAGAAAAAACTAACATGACAATGAAAAATCCACCGTGTGAAAAAGATATTCTCCAATGTCATATTTGTTTTCAAGGCTCTACCGTTCAGTTGGTACCTTAATCATTTGCAAAGGTGAAACGATTCCCTTCTGGACGAAGCCATTGATGGAAATGGCCCACCTTCCCTGGTGTACGGGACAAATTGTTGTCTTGCGGAGATGTTTTCTTTCCTCCTTGTTTCTTCTTCTTGTTAAGGTCCGGTTTTCTTTGTGATTGCAGGTTCTGTTGGAAAAGTCACTTTTAAAACAGAAAGCTTACACCACGGAGTTCACACCGACATCCAAGGGACAGAATCTCCGTAAAAACATCACTCATGCTGCCCCAAAAAAAGGGACGATCATGAATCATGGCGAAGAGAATTCCATAGACGCTAAAAGAAATTCAACGAAACTTAACTTTTAAAAACCCTGGAGAGTTTAACTCTTAGTTTTGGCCATCCATTTTTGGGCCCCTCCCTTATCTTAGATCTTCATCCCATGCATCATTCACCTTGCCTTGGCCGGTAGGTCCAGCCGCTACTGAACTGATTGTCGTACCTGAGATCAGGCCCGGCCATGGCCTAGGCAAAACCTACCCCACCCTGGCCACATACACCCCCCACCAGAAATAAGGGGTTTAATAGCCGGCCTTATTAGTGGAAACCAATGGGTTTTCATAAGCACTTACAGTAATAAGGACCGGCTATTTCTGAGGAAGTTAGGGGTGGGTAGGTTGACCAGCCATAATTAACATGAAGAGAGCTAAGCCAAGACTGTTAAGAGTGACCTCCTCTAAATTTAATCTCTGGTAAACCAACATAGCTGGCTGGAATATCTCCATTTTTGAATAGGAAATACATCTTCAAACGGTCCATTTCCTATTGCTATGTTGGATTACCGGAGTGTACTGTATTTTTTGAGTGTTTTATTCTGAATAGTTATAATTTCACCCCCATCTGGTTCATAGTCTTTGGAAAAAAAAGGATCTCCTTTACCAAACTATACATATATATTAAAATGATATCACGTGACATCGTTATTTTACACCCAATTTTTGAAAGTAAAACAAACTACTGTTGATGGCTGAAATCCTGCACCAGCTAATAGGTAGTTTATCCCATTATTTACAAGGTTTTATACATCACACGTGGTGCAGGATTTCCTCCATCAACGGTAGTAAACTTGTAGGTAGAAATTCGCCTCATTTCCAACAAACACTGACCATAGGGATCCATCGTAAGTCTACGGATCCAAGCACCTGAGAATGGGATCCGTAAGGGAACCAAAAAAAATGGCGACCTATGCGTTTCGTTTCGGTCATTGCAAAACGGAAAAATCACTCTCTGACAATATGACGATTGATGCCTAGGGGTTTTTTTGAACATTCATCTAGTTGGTGGTTGAACCAACCCATTTAAAAAATATGAGTCAAATTGGATTATGTCCACAGGTAGGGGTGAAAACAAAAAATTTTTGAAACCACCACCTAGTCATGAAATTTCACCACCATCGAAACCCTTCCCACATTTTCGAAACTCAACGCCGGGCAGAGCTACAGCTCGGGTTGGCCGCAATGTTGACCTACACCTTGGATCCACGGTTTCTTTTCCAAAGACTACACCCCTGAAAACAAAGATGGATAGCCAAAATGATGGTTTTCCTGTCCCGCCAAAGGTGCTTTTGGATAAGATGTCACGACTGTGTTCGTATCGTTGCTGCGATGGTTTGGTTTGAAAAAGGTATCTTCCTTTTAAATATGGCCATTTTTGGTATCTATGTTAAATTTCTGGGGTGTAAGGTATATAGTCGAACTGATGATGACCAAAACCATTGGCTTTTCTGGAATTTTCCAGGTGACAAAACCCAGCAATCTGGATTTTGGTGTAGCTGGCAAAATTAACATTTTGAACCCAAAGTCATGGTAGTGGAAATGAGATGTTTTTCCTTTTCTATTGGTGATTTTTAGGTCCTAGGTTCCAGCCGTTCATTTTCAGGGGTGTAGTATTTGTAGTTGAATTAATGACCAAAACCTGCCCAAAAAGACAAAAAACATGCAATCATGCAAGTCTTATTGTTGAAGGGGTTGCTTTTTGTTGAGTTCCCCATGTTGAGATTGCCATTAATTTGGGTTCGTTGAGGACGGAATTTGCCTTGATGATTAAAAGAACCTTTCTCTCTCGCGGAATCTTCCTTCGACGTTTTTGGTCGGCAATGCTTTCACATTGCTCAGGTACTGTTGATGGAAGAAATCAAAAAACGAGTTGATAGATAGTTTATCCGATTGATGCAGGATTTCTGAAAAAATCAACAGTATGTACAAACAAAACAAGGGATGCGTACAAAACAGTGATGCAAAACAGATGTCATTCAAAATAGCATGGAACCTTGGAACCGGATCAACAGGTGCCACCTGTTGACACAAACCCAAATCCACCAAAGCCTTGGACGGGGTGTTCCGTTGATAAAAAAACCCGGGACCCCTCCCAAAAGATACTTCTTTGTGAGTCGATGAGTTTCTTCCTTTTCCCAAGTTAAGATATGTTAGTTTATTAGAAGGGTATGTCGATTTGGTGTTGCTTTTTCACTAGCCATACTATACTTGCAGATGCTTTTCTTATGTAAAAAAAACATCACCTTCCATTCGCCAAGCTTCCGGTGGTCACCGTAGACGTAGACACTTCGGGTGCTTCTCGCCAGGCAGTGACGGCACCGTTGGTAAGGATCATCTTGGCATGCCAGGCCTTTGGGGATTTTCGATAGAAAACTCCATTCCAAGACAGTTACAACACACCCCGATATCGCACACCCAATCGGCAATCCCCGTACCCAACTATGAAAGGATTCCCTTTACAGACTGTTGGGACAGGTTAAGGGGTGTGTTCCAAAGGTGTGTTGAAACAACCTTAGATCCATCCAACAAACGCGAGTTTTTTTTTGGAAAAGAAAACTATAGTTCGTGGTTTCAACCCACCCATTTGGAAAAATTGTTGAGTCAAATTTGGATCCATCTTCCCCAAGTTTCGGGTTTTTTTTAAAAAAAAAAAATATTTGAGTTGCCATCACCTAGAAAAGGAACGGCGCTTTGGATTACTAAGATGTGCTTGTGTCGAAACCTGGAGGTAGGTAGCTCCAAATCGCGGACCTATGAGGGAAGGGATTTTTTGATACCCAAATCGCTCCTTATCCTTAGCTCCCTTCCAAGCACCCACCAACTAGAGTGGTTTCCAGGGAAATTTTGAAATGCGTCCAAAATTTTCCACTGCTACCTGAGAGCAGCTTTTTTAAAAAATGATTGGGTGAGGATTGCTTCTGGTGACTGCAGACAGCTTCAGCAAATCCACGATGAAAAGTCAACTGGTGCCATCTTGTGGACAGGAACTCAAATAAAGTCCTCGTGGAAAAGGATGATCTCATTGAACTCTTAGATTAGATGACATGCTTGCTGTCTTAACGATGTGTGAGGACAGTCGTATTTTACCAACACTTCCCCAAGAGTCACTATGTATAATCACTATATGTATAGTCACTCCGTCAACGTTTTGAGCATTAGTAAAATTAAATGCCAAGATTTCCCCAACGAAAAAAATCTGCAAATCACCTTTGGGGGATCCTTGCAGTTTTTCTGGGGGCGCAATCGCCCTTTTTTTTCGGACGAAACCCGCCCGCACCTCGGTGGTGACGAAGTCTGCGATCCTTGGCAGATGGTTTTCAATGCAAAAAAATGGCGAAAGTGCGCTACGAAAAAGGGGGAACAAATGGGGAGGGACACACCCACGAAGTTTAACGAATGGCACCGAAGGGAATTATGCAATTCCGACTTCGGAATTTTCCTTTATTTTTGCAGGGGCTGCAAACTTACAGGTGAACGGTGTTAAACTTCAGGGGCGGAATGAGGGGGATTGAGGCAAATGTTGCTGATGTCGAAGATAATGATGTTGAAGGTGATGACGATGATGACGATGATGGCGATGATGACGATGATGACGATGATGACGATGATGATGATGATGATGATGATGATGATGATGATGATGATGATGATGATGATGATGATGCACGGTGAAAATACTATATATACACACATAAATCCATCATTGATGGAAACCACTATTATCCCGGTTACCATCCACGTCCATAAACATCAACAACTTGTAGGGAAATTATACCATACATGGATGGTATGGGTAGTGTTAACAACCAGGCTATGACCTATCCTCAAAGTGTCTGCAAACTTGGACGGTTTCAAACTGGATGAAATCTGAAACTTTCGAGCTCCATCTGGCATGACATGAAACAAAAATTATGCCAAACTTTGACCCTTTAAAACTCCACTGCCTTTTTGTTTAAAGTTTCTGATTTTTGTCTTGTGAGAAAAAATTGAGGGGTTTTGATGATGCCATGGGAAGTCTCCCACCCGTCTGAAAATAATGAATGCATTCTTTTTATCATTTCCCCAAAAATTCGGGTTAAAAATCAAAATATTTGACACCACCACCTGGTTTTTTACATATTTTTTTTTTGGGTGGGGGGGGGCTGTTGGCTCATGTTGGCTCGCCAAGAAACAAGTAAGACAAGATGGCCACCACCAAGATGAGATACACTGAGGCTAATCTTTTGCTCCTCAGCAAAAATCACAGGAAGTCCTGTCTGGAAAGGGGAAGGCGAAGAGGCGAAGGCAAGGGCTCATGCTGACAAATGAACAAAACCCCAGGGAAATGAACGGTTTGAACCGAAAAATCACCTACAATTGAAAAGGAAAATCATCTGAACCATCCACCTCCATTGTGAGGTTCCATCTCTTAATTAAGTTTCCAGGGTGACTTACTCCCGGCAATAGTGGCAATTCAGAAGGGTTTTCCCAAACTAAACGAATCTAATTATCCTGCTGTTCACTGGGACCTGGGACCCAAAATATATTCAAATTCTGCATGAGTGTCTACTATCAAAGGTTGCGAAATGTATTAAACTCAAGTCTGGGAGAGACCCCCCAGACTTGTTCACGTTGGTGACTTTTTTTCCGGAGTCGATATATAAATGCATCACATTTCTAAGAGAAGCACTGCGACTGCGAGGGACAAAATATCGTGTCCAAAAAAGAGTTGAGGGGGTCATTTTGTGTAAGTCATCTCCAGTTGCAAAAAATAAAAAACAGAAATTTGGAGGCGTTGCTTAAAAAACGGAGTTGCTTTTTTTTTTGCCAACCGTCATCCTCCAGTTGCCCAAAAAATATTACAAAAAGTGTCCCTTAATCCCAGGGAGTTGCCTTTGCGACGGGTGTGAGGGAATGAAGGTATGATTGGGCATGAAACTTCCCTCCATTGTCGGCTAAGGGCCAACCAGTACTCCAACAAAAATTGGCATGTCTCCTGAAAAGGGACCATTTCAAAAGGAACCCAGTCTTCCAACCATCATTTTTCGGGGCAAACTGCAATTTTTGAAGGGGAGTAGTTGATGCAGATATACAGGTTAAGATATAGTATAGTTAAGGTTTACTGCCCGATTCACATCGTTGCCCTCGTTCCCTAAGGGCTAGGCAGATATTTATGTATAGGTAGATCCATATAGATAGATAGGCCGTCGTACAATTAAGGTTTGCTACCCCAGCCCATCCATTACACATTCCATCTGCAATCGATGGGAACAAAGCGCAGGGACATTTGAGCAATAAAAAACCCGCCCCACTTTCCATTGAATCCTGGTTGTCTAAAAAAACGGGCATCTCTATTTCATGGTTTATGACATAATCCCCTCACAACTGGGTAAGATTTCATCCGCAACAAATCCCCTAAACAACCATTTGGGCCCCTTTTTTCACTGCTCATTTAAACCCAAAAAAAAGACACATCCCAAGATTCTGTAAGGAGACACGCCGTGGAATCTCCACCCACAACCATGGCCACGGATCTAGCCAATACCTGGGGATGGTATGAAGGTTGCCATTTCGCACCTGGAAACAGGCCATCTTTGTAGAAAATTCATCCAACCATTGATTTTCAGGATCGAACTGTTAGTTTCATGGAAGGGCATATGATTTTTGAAAGGGGCAACTGAATCATTCCAAAAAAAAGGCCATGGTTTGAATTGTCAGGGAGTTGAGGGCTCATTTGTTTTGAGTTGCACACCTCCTGTCAGTTTGCTTTGGGTACCCTCCCGAAGTTTAACAGCTTGCCCCTAAAAAGTTACAGGGACCCAATAGAACAGATTCAGGGCTAAACTCGCTGTTAAACTTCGAGGGTGTAATCTACTTTTCAGCTTTGAGATTCTAAGATTTTTTGATGTATTGATGGTGATTTATTTACACATCAATGATTATCCAGTGAGAATCATGAAAAATCCACATTCAAACGGGATACTACCTAGTTGAAAAGTAGATGGCGGCCTAGTCCGTTTTGTACAGTCCTTGGTTTATTTTCGGGCCCTTTACTAAAAAACCTACCTTTTGGTATCGGCAAGCCATCTATTTTGACCTTAAGGTACACCCCGGAGAACTAACATGTCTCCAAAAAAGGGACTGTTTGAATAGGAAATGCATCTGAACCAACCATCATTTTTCAGGGGATATGTTAGTTTTCAGGGGTGTGTGTTAATTCTCAGCAAGGTATTTTCTTCTTTGGGATGCTTCTGGCTCCTATGAAGCATCCAACTTTCCAACAAAACCAACCTTCGATCGTTCGAACCATGGAACCAATTTATGCGCACTGTTGCCTATTGGAAAATCAAGTAAAATTGACTTAGTTTATTATCACCAACATATGCATGTATATATATATATGTATTAAATATATATATATATCATGTTAATATATATTTATGTACCAGTATGTGGAGAAATATGTTGATATAAATATTGTACATATCGAAGTGTAGATTCCAAACAGGTATGCTGTTTCTTTTGGATGGCGCAAACGGCTCTGATTTAAATTGATTTAAGCTCATTCATGCCGCCATTGCGTTCGAAAGCTTGATTTCGCATATCACCAATGGCACCAACGGCACCGCCATGATTGTCCAAGTGTTGTATGAGCCAAAGATTGAGTATACCCTCCCTGAAACTAACAGTTGCACCTAAAAACTGATTGGAAGACTACTTTAACTATCTACTTTCCTTTTCGGAAGGCCTTACCTTCAGGGGCTATTCAGGCCGTCTAGATTCATGCTGGTTTGTTTGTGTATTCCATCCCAAAAGGACATTTCATCATGTAAACAATGATTTTCAGGGGCAAACTGTTGGTTTTCGGAGAAGTATGTCAGAGATTTGATTTCGCCTGGACTGCGTCATTATGGCAAACTTTCCGCCCAAGGCACGCGAGGGTCTCCCCACACGTCATCGTGCTCTTTGTCTCCGACGCACCACACAGGACGCAGCGTAGGACGAAATTCCAGAGGCGTTGTAGCATCAAAGGGTTTTGAACGTTGAGAGTGGTTGTGGTCTATACTGCTTCTACTGGGTTTGCAAGTTTGCTCTATTCTAATGCTGTAGGTTTTGGTTTGTTCGGCTTACTTTCGCAAGTCTTGTCGCAGCTGACGCTATGATTTTTATTGTTGTTTCTGCCGCTGCTACTGTTGGCGTTGCTGTGGTGGTAGCTGTTTTGGTGTCATAGTTTTGTCACTGGTTGAGGGTTCTGAGTCGTTGTTGTCACTGTCGCTGTTGGATGATTCCCCCTTATGTAGACTGGCATGACAAACAGCTTGAACTGCAATGGCGACATGAGGTCAGGCCATAGTTCCACCTAACAAGATGAACATGTTGTCAACAGAGCCCTGGACAATAGTCATCTTACCTTGATATAATGGATACAATAGAAGGTCAACAAAAAGGGACCTAATAGCTCTTAACATCAGGGATCTTGATGGATATTGGGACAATCATGGGCATGAAAAGAAACCCGAAAATCAATAGCACACGACTAACTAGAGTCAGTAGAGTCAGTATATAACATGTCCTTTCTGGAACCATCAGGAGCTCGTCCCAGTGACGTGTTCACACTTTCAGTTCTTTGAATTTCCTTGCAAATATCACTTCCCAGGACGCTTTTGTGCGCTTTTGTGCGGAAAAAGCTTGAATGATCATTCACATGGGACCTGAATGTTGTTCATAACCAGGCCACTAGGCGACATACGCCCTCAGTGTATCTTTCGGAAAAATGGAGGCACCTACCAGGTAGGCCTTTAGGATTGTTATACACCCCCTGCAAATTAGCTGAAAAAAAGGGTAACTGGTGCTATTTCACCCCTATAAGTGGAGTTATGGTCCCTCTACTTATAACTGTTTTTTGGGCCTACCTTGTATCAATCACAAATGTCTGCAAAAAACCATCCGAATCACCAAGGGAATGACCACACAAGCGGTGAGGTAGACCGAAAAATGCATGAAATCAATAGCTCCTTCTTTTGAAGGGAAGTCGGCCATCCCCCACCATGTTGGCTCATATTAGTGGACCAAAACTTGCTGTTCACACTTCAGAGTCAGCATAAGAGAGTCACAACCAAGAATTTGTTTTAGTCCGGGTGTCTTAAACTGTCATCTTAAAGATTTCTTTTGGCAAAACATGAGAAACCAAAACACCTCAAGTTTTTTTTAGAGCAGCATATCAGTGAGGGTAAATATACTTGACTAATATCCTTTCGAATGTTTCCAAATCACCATCAGATCTGGCCAAATTATGATAATTCATCAACCTAGATTTCCCTCAAATAAGGGGTCCCCATTTCCCTTCCTAAACGCTACATGAAATGAGGGCCCAGGGACCCGTGCGAGGTCGCTATAATTTGACCAAATGAGAATTTGAACCCATGCGACTGTCATATTTACCTACATTTACCATAGCAACTCAACTAAATGTGGGTACCCTCCATTAAACTAACATAGCTGGCTGGAAAATCCACCATTCGAGTCGATGTATTTCCTATTGGAAAAGGTGGATTTTCCATTTGCTATGTTAGTTTTACCGGAGTGTAAATATCCCGTTCGTATATACATCGAACCTATGGGTGGTAATGGTATGCTCAGATATTCCAATACTCCAGTTGTCATCTCTGTCTTCAACCGACTCTGGAGGATTCATCCAAAAATTGCAACTTTTAACGCAACTAACCGTGATGATTCACCGACAAAAAAAATCTTGAAACAAATCTCTAGCTTTCTTGGGGGAAAAATGAGACATCCGGAGATTCCAGAAAATTCTCCCAACTTCCATTTCAAGATCACTCCTCCTTTGACAATCACGGGTTCGGTTAGATGCTTGAATTAACGCTGTCAACGAGGATGGTGGAATTGGCATAAAAGTTCACCTCTTAATATGGAAAGCTGTATATAATCAACTCCTTTGAATCAAAGGTAATATAGTAATGTATTAAAGTCAACTGGCAATGCTAAAAAGATAAGCAGGGAGTCCTGACACTGTTTGAGGCTTCCGGGGAAAATATCTCAAATCGTACCTTTTTTGGTCATTATTCCAAGACTTTCACGCGCAAATATCTGTGTTCCACAAAATCTTCACCTAGGCTGCACACTGCACACTCGCGGGTCATACCTTAAAGCAAAGACCACGGGACCACGGGACCGTCCATACGTCGTTAGGTGGTGGCAGATCGCCATCTTTTGCTGACTCAGTTGGGGTGGTGAGGCCCCCTTCAGGTTGAGCTACCCAGGGGTTGTGGCTTTGGCAGCAGTTTTTGGAGTTTTCTTCAAGAATTTGTCTTAGGCACAGCCATTTTGAAGGACCATAAGATATAAGTTTCAACGTGATTTTTCCTATGAAATATATGTAATCCTTAAAAGTTTATAAATGTTGGCCATTGGATGAATGAGTCATCTAGGAACATTTGGGTGTAGCAACACTCTCACATGATCTCATCGAGTTTAAGAGAGGACAAAGTTCATTTTGGACATTCTATAATAAGCTGGGTATATAGTTCCCATCTTTTTGGGCCCTAACCACGTTCCCTAATCTCCGATCGGCGATCGGAAGTCTAATCCGCTTAATCCGTAATCCGTTCAGGGGAGTTAAAGTTTCTTGGTGGAAATTCTGCTAAAGGGTTACAATCATCATACCTGCTAGCACAAACACTAAGGCTTCAGTTTCCCTGCTGCAGTGCACTTGCGCGGACTTTTTTTCAGTCAGACGAGTCCGAAGACGAAGTTGCACTACACCTACAGGACATGACATCGCTCCGTGCTTTCCTTTGCCATTCCAGCACTGGGCAGGAGAGCCCTTGAGGAAGCTTTTTCCAGAACGCTGCTCTAGGAAGCTTTTGGGCCCAGCAATGGAACAAGAAGCCCTTGCAGGAGTATCTCCCAAAAATCTTTCTGGCACGCTGCTCTAGGAAGCTTTTGGCAGCCAGCACTACAGCACACAAGCCTTGCAGGGCGCGTCGAAAGAAATCTCTAGGGTGCTGCGGTAGGACACGTTTTGGGCTTGGCGTGGGAAGGTTTCAAGCGCGCTGCGGGAGGAAGCTCTCGGCTC
Organism: Breviolum minutum Mf 1.05b.01; assembly: GCA_000507305.1. Classification (NCBI taxonomy): domain Eukaryota; class Dinophyceae; order Suessiales; family Symbiodiniaceae; genus Breviolum; species Breviolum minutum. Next base: position 80,180 of record DF241118.1, read on the forward strand.
TGCTCCAGCATGGGTCTACTCTGCCTGTTTGATTGCTGAAATCTTTCCTCTCAAGGCACAAGTCGCTTTAGCTCAGTTGGTAGAGCATGCGCTCAGAAAGTGGGTGGTCATGAGCTCAAGCCCCATAGGGGACCTCTTGGGTGGTGGGTAGTGGTTGGTGGGTGGTGGGTACTGGGTGGTAGGCGGGTGGTGGTGGGGGGTGCGGGGTGTNTACCGGGACACCTACTAACCTGGGTTCCCTGAAATAATCAAAGAACAACCCTAACTTGGGCAGATTGAGGATTGACAGATTGTGCCCTAATCTGTTCATCCCCAAAAACAGTAAACCGTAAGGGCGCAATCCGTAATCCGTACTAAGGATTGAAGATTAGAAGCGAACTGGCCAGATAAGGCACTACACCCGTATATGAATGAAATGCCCGTGGCAACGCATCTTCATACTTTGAAAGAGTTCCACCATCACCGGTCAAACGTTTCATGGACAAGAACACCTGACTTCGTCAGAGTGCATCTCAATTTTTTCCGACCGAAAACGGGTCAAGACTTTCTTTCCGAACAACTGGTGCTACAAGTGAGTAGAAATGGTTGGTGTGGGTTTAAGTCAATCTCAGCACTTCACTTTCAGTAGGATTGGCCTAGCGATGCAGGAGGTCACGGTCGCGGAAGATTCACTCAACTGCTTTTGGATGAACTCCACGGAAGTAGCCAGCGGTTTGATCTAGCTAGATTAGATTCATCGTGGAAACGGATGCACTATGTTTACCCTCCATCCGGAACGACCACATCTCCCACCGTTCGCGGGAAAGCCAGGAAAAGCATCGACTCAAAAATGCCTTTTTGGGATGGGATATGCGACAGTTCCCAGGAGGGTAACTCTTCAAAGATGCAAAGACTCACATCGCTTCCCTTCCCATATCTCTGTGTTGGACAGAGCAGCAAACCCAAGCATAAGTTCAAGACTCACCGATGAGTAACCCCCCCCCCCAAAAAAAAAAACTCGCCCGTGAATGGGATTCATAAAATGTTGATACATGAAACTTTCTTTTCATGCACTGTATTTTTGGACCACTCACTCGCCCGGAAGTTTAACAGCTCGCCCCCTGAAAAACGATGGGTTGGAAGACGACACTTCCTGCTTCCTCGCCTTAGCCGTAGGTCCCAAACCTGCCTCAATCACACGTCGCCTTGGGGGATTTCAAGCCACCGTTTGGATGTTGTTTAAAGCCTGGGTAACAAATGGGGATATTCACGACCTATACCAACTGGTGAACGCAGGATTTCTGAACCATCTGGCCAGTATGTCCAGTGAAAAAAATCTGGAACTTGAGGATCAATTCGTGAACTTTATAAATTGGGGCTATAATACAGCTAATAGCCGGCCTTATTTCAGAGCTTATTAACCATTGATTTTCCCTTAATAAGGCCGGCTATTAAACCCTTATGTCCAATGGATTCTGAAACTTTCGGATCAATCACCGAGAAATTCAGGTACCTAAAATGGAGGTACTTAATCTTATAAAGCTATTTTGGAGGTGGGATTTCTCTTACTAAGCCGGAAATCATACAGCTTATATAGGTGAGTACCTCCATTTTAGGTACCTGAAATCTTTGGTGAACCAATGGTGAACTGCAAATTGGAGGCTATATTAGTGCAAAAGGATGCAAAAGGTGATATTCAATATGGAGGGTACATGTCATTATTACATTTGTCATATTATTCTTAGTCTGTAATATGTAATACTAATGAGAATGATAATGAAACATGATAGAACAATGATGGTAGAATAACAATAATAATAATGATAATCACTATAATAATCATATATATGATACCCTCTCGGAGTTCCGAACAAATTGCTGGAAGGGAAATGGGGGCCCCCCATGAATGTGTGTAGATGTTCAACACATTTTGTTGGAACAAAATGACATTTCCAGCCAATTAACTTGGAGGCTAACGGTGACCCTGAACCTCCTAAAATACACTTCCTGATACTAACATGTTGGCCCCTAAAAATGGATGGTCGGAATACTACTTTCCTATTGGGTTTCGGCATATTTTCAGGGGATATATTAGTTGTTTTTTCCGGGACGGTATCACATAATTGGTCTTGAAAACATTCGATACTCAAGCAAAACGTGGCCACTAGCCACTCGCATTCTTTACCATCAATTGAGCGATGCCACAGGCGGTTCATCAATTCTATGAGGCATACCAATTGGATGGCCCCACCTTGGAAGTTACGCCGCCATCTACATAGCAGCATTGGTTCATATCCAGCATTTGAGTCGATGCATTTCCTATTGGAAAAGAGATGGATTTCCAGCCAGCCATGTTAGCTTACTGGAGGGTACAATATGCTGTGTACCAATCCCCCAAGTTTCCAGCAACGAAATTGGCTTTGCGGGAGTTATTAGCGACATGGAGTCGGAAAAGATCTGCTTCGGATGGATAAATATGCAATCCAACATGTCCCGTATGGGTTTCAATTACTACGTAAGGGTCTAGAAAACACGAAATGGAGGATCGTCAGGGAACTTGTTGACAAGGTCCTTGTATGTTGGACAACGTGTCTGTGTTGGTGACTTGTGTGTGTGTGTGTCCTTGCGGTGACTAGTGTCTGGAAACTCTGTTTGTGTGATGTTCTTTTTTGAATCAAGACGTATCAAAAAGCAAGTGGGCCATGTGCGGTCTCACCCAAAGAATCCATGTATGGGTGAATTTTCCTACATTTACCAAACTCAACTAAATGTGGGTAAATAGCCCATACATGGATCTTATGGGTCATAACGTGTTAGCAAAAAGTGCGGTTACAATTTAATGCTTCAAATTTCAAGTTCCGCCTTCTACTATCAAGTTAAAACTTCTATTCATTGCCACCTTTAAAAGACCATGAGGCCAACAGGCCCCCCCCCCCCCCGAAAAAAAACATCTCAAACATCGCGGCCAAGTGGCATAACAACCATGAAACCCAAGAAATCAAGACCAATCTCGCTTCCAGCCACCTCAATACAAATGAACCATGCGGTGATGAAGGTTTCCAAACACTCTATAGGGAGCAATCAAACACAAAAACGCGAAAAAGGAAATTGAAAAAATATTATTCTCAAACTCCAAAAAGGGGTGTCATCTACTTATAGTTCCTTATAAAATACTTAATCTTTACAGAACTCTCTAACTCCTAGGGTGACCATGGCACAATTTCTGCGAAACTAGGCGTGGATGGATCAAACAGGCTGAGTTTCAAAGCCGGTTGAGATGCTCATCGAGGCCACCAAATTGCCACAATCTATACACCTTTCTCATATGTGGCACATATTTTTCGGGGTAAAATCGCAGCAAGTGTCCCCTCATCTGTGACACTATGACTGTCATTCCCCTACATGCCGTTTGAAAGGCGTGAAAAACTTGAAAAACGTCGAGATTCGTGGCTTTTTTGGGGTGCCAAGTGCACACTATCAAGTGACACATGATGGAAGGAACCCTCCTTCAGGTGGATCAGCCCACCCCCCCATCTTTGGACCCTCAGCACCCCGACCGTTCCCGTACTGCCTCATCGCGGCCGCACGGCCGGTGGGCGTTTTGCTTTTGAAAACTCAGGGCGTGGATGGAAAAAAAATCCCAAGGAAAACCACCGTTTGGATGTCTAAAACCCTAAAAATAATTGGGATAAACTACCAATAAAAAATCCAATAAACTACCAACCATCAACTGGGGAAACCAGGATTTCTGAACCATCCAACTGTAGCTTTGATTTAACCCTTAACACCCCACGAAAAACCAACGAATGTCCCGCAAGAAGGGGGCCGTTCCAAAGGAAATGATATAGTCTTCCAGCCACTATTTACACTGAGTAGTTTTCAGGAGAGCATGTCGTCCGTTTTCGGGGGTTTAAGGAAGACTGGTGGCAAATGACATGTTTCGAGGATTTAATCAGTATATAGCATATACTGTGGCCCTTTCTGTAGTGTTTCTTGTAGTGTCATTCGATCCTTGCAATCACTCTCTGTGAACTTCGTGTCGCAGCACTGACATCACTCAAACACTCAAACAACTTCCCGAATGTATCCTTATATTGTGCTTCTATAAAAAGAATCAATCCCCCAACTTGCGATTAAGAAACAACAAAAAAACCTTTGACGGACCCTGCGCAAACTTTGGTCCTTGCGGATACAGTCTAGAAACCAAGAATCACCATAGCAAGTATAATTAAAACCATCAAGACATTCAAGACGTTTATCATGCCAGAATTCCTGCCATGAACCTACACCAAAAACCATAACCAAAACCAAAAAAATCAGCCAACCATCAAGATGCCTCTCTCTTCTACCACCTGGTTGAAGACTCCTTGAAGCACTTGGGACCTTGGTGTGCTCATTGGGACCCTTTCAACTTCCGGAGGGCCCAAGAAATGGAAGTCCACCTGCTCCACCGGGGGATTTTAAAGGTGCCAACCATTTACCCCTTTACGGGCAGGTTGGCAGGTTCTAAGTTTCAAGTGGCATTTCAACACTTCTGGATGTTTTAACATCATTACGTAAGCGTGCTTGTTTTTTTTAAGTACTGTAGATGGGGTGATGTTGCCTCCCAAGTGTTGGCATAGGCCAATATAAACGCCCAATGCCCGCGAGAGTTGCTCCCTAGAATTTGTAGGAAGCAAGGTGGGGAGGATGGCATTGGCCGCCAGTGAACCAGCATGATCTTTTTATGAAGACCAACAAAAAATCGGAAAAAAACCAAGGAAACAAGACATACCATGGAGCTATTTTGCCTTGCAGGGAACTTGAACCCACCCGTAAGAAAAAATAACTTGCAGTATGGCTTTGGTATTGAACCGAGGATTCTTGAGATATGCTCTACATGAATGTATAATGTATATAATCTTCATATATGTTTATCTTCCCTCCGTCAGCTTCCCCTAAATGTGGCAAAGATGACAAAGGGCCACAGCTTCATTCAGGTATTTTTCTGAAGCCAAGAATACCCAAGCAATCTGAGAGATCATCTGGTGGACAAATTGTGGCACCTCTTGAATATAGTCCATAAATGCCCCATGTAGCCTTTAGAAAACTATTACACTCTCAAATTCCCTGGAAAATTCGTGTTGATACTCCAAAAGTGACGCCATAAAAAGGCCCATCAGTTTTGATATCTATCTTAAATTTCAGGGGCGCAACCTCCAGGAACTGACCGATAATATATACCCTTTAGAGGTAGCTGGTAGGTTAGCTATGTCATGTTCGTTCCTAAGAGGGGCATATGATTATAAAGAAAAGTTGATGCAGGAGAGACTATATAGCAACCAAAAAAGCAACTGTGGAGGGTGAAAAACTACTACATTGCGCAAGTTTAACGGCTGGAACCTAAAAATTATGGTTTCCAAAAAGGAATCTCCTATTCCAGGGTGCCATTTTCAGGTTCCATGTTCAACGTTTTAGGAAGGTAAAATACTGTGGTTTCTCCATTGTGAAAAACCCTCCGTCCTCCACGCGGTGACGGCTGGGGTGTCCCGGACTCAGCATCAGACATCTCAAAGGAGCGGGTGAAGAGATTCAGCATGTCCTGGATCAGGGTGTATGTACTGGTGTATGTATCTATCAGTCAAACTTTTTATTTACCTTAAAGTAGGTAAAACATCATATAGAAATATCCACCTACCAATGTATATGGTACATAAAAAAAGTTGTTTCAAAAACTTCACCAAACAAACTCACAACAGCAATCTTTACTACTTGTACCCCTGTGATTTTGAGGATTCAGAAAAACGCTCCTCATTTTTGTAGCAAAATTACATCATCCCGGGGAAAAATCCTGACCTCCCCAAATATCACAGGATACCATGCCCATCTAGCATAAGTCTACTAGGGTTTGGAGCAACCTTCCAATGCGGAAAACTGATCCTTAAAAAATCTCTTCCCAAATCTCTCTACAACCAACTTTTCTGGTTGGTGGTTGAACCAACCCGTTTGAAAAATATGCTCGTCAAAATGGGCTCATCTTCCCCAAATAGGGTTGAAAATGAAAAATATTTGAAACCACCACCCAGTTTTGAAAAACGGATGCATTTTATTTGAGGTCATAAATGTTCAGGTCATGAAGAAGAAAAATTGATTTTCGTTGATTTTCATCCTTTATACTTCAATCATATTTAAAAACTAATGGCATTCTTCTACACCCGAAAAAAATCCTGCTAGATGAACATGGAACCCCAAAGAACAACCAACAATCTTATGGCATGTTTTTTTCCTCAATGGATTTCCCTTTCCAAGCAAAACAATGTTCTGGGCAAATTGCTCTAATTCCATCTAATTCCTAAACCTAAATTAAGGGCAATTTTGGGGGGCACTCCCTTAAAATCACCACCATTTGAGGGTCACCACTCGGCGGGAACTGGTCGTTATAATTTGGCCAGAATGTTCATCTTCGCCTAGTTGGTGGTTGAACCAACCCATTTGACAAACATGCTCCTCAAATTGGATCATTTCCCAAAGTAGGGATGGAAAATAACACGTGTTTGAACCCACCAAAAAAAGATTCAAATTTCAGACCCCCTTTTTGGGTCTTTTGCAACTTGTGGTATTATTTTCCCTCCTTGGAAGGTATGAATGAACCTTCAATTTTGGGATTTGAACCTTGCCAATTTCCAAGCACAACTTGTTCATCTTGCCGTCTCCCAGCCACCTCGCAGGTCATCGGACGAAGGCCTTCCTCTGTTATCGGCCTCGGTGGAAACCTCCAATCAAAACAAGGGGGTCATTTGGGTACCTATGGTACGTGTATATCTAAGTACTATACAATATATAGGTAGATGTTTAATTATATCGTTTTATAAAACAAGGGGTCATTTGAGCTCCAGGTGTATCTATTCTTAATCTACTTATATAGTAGGTAGATATTATACCACCTGCAAAAGAACTTTCTGAATCAGTGCATCCACTAATCCACAAATCCCACGAAATTGCCCCCCAAATGACGAAGGAATCCGAAGGAAATCGACCCTCCTTGAAACTAACAGGCAAACATAGCCCCTGAAAATGGGCCAAGCTTGCCCCAAAAGGATCATCTTGCAACCATCCATTTAGTGCTTTTGCTGTTAGTTTCAGGGGGGAAATCTCATCATCTTCCACCAACCTTAGCTCAAAATTTCAGGTATTAGCTCAGCTGTTCAAGCTACCGGAACTCTGCGACAAAAACGTCCCGGTGATCGTCAATAACAAATCCCCCATCCAAAAACAGGCCATATTTTTACGAATGAAGAGATTTGTTGGGCTGAATTTGCGTGCCCTGAAAAAAGATGTTTGTACTGTTTTTTTCGCAGATTGTCTATTAGAAAAAAAATGGCACAAACAAATTTCCCCCTCCCCAAAACTGATTCCATACATTGATTCAACACACCCGTTTTTTGTTTCATGACGGTTCGTTCATGACGTGTTTTTTGATCGAAGCATGTGGGACCCCACCAGGGTCATCAAAGAACCCATCAGATCCAGGTCTAAATCTATGGGTGCCATGGGTTAAAATGTATACCGCAATTTATGGTAATTGTAGGGAAATATGGTAAATCCACCCGTGGATACATTTGGCTGAAATCTTATGGTAAGTTAGTAGGTAAATATACCAGTCCCATGGATCCTATGGATAAGAGAGTCCACTGATTGCATCATACTGGTTGAATAATGGCGATCCTTGTTTCATGATGTTTCATGGCTGATGAAATTATCCCCATATAACTGGGAAATTCATCCCCAAAAAGTGACCCAACCAACCGGAGTGAATGATCACTGCTTGAATTTTTCGGGAACCCTCCGGGGAACTCTATAACATATCCCACCGTTTGGAGAAGGAAAACCATCAACTCAAAGTGTTTTTTGGGGAATGGAATATGTTAAGGGAATATGTTCGTTCCACTGGAGGGTAGATGTTTTTCTGATTCACTTCATATGCTTTCCCGGGTGGTTTTTTTCTTTGGTTATTCTGCTGCAAAATTCCCTCCAAAACATCCTTGGAAGCTCAGAAAGTCGGTAATAAGCCACCATTACTTGGTTTTGCTGGTCCGATGCTTGTCAACTAATCAACTAAGAACTGACTGGTTTGCCCTGAAGGTGGTTGGCCCGCGCTGGTTTCATGTTTGAATATTGGGAAGGGAAGATTCCCATTTTGGTTTCCAAAAAATGATGATATTTCGGGGTTGAAATCAGCAGCTAATGGTAAATTGGTGGTTTCAACCCACCTGAAAAAATATTAGTCGAAGTGGATCATTCCCCTAGGTAGGGATGAAAATAAAATATATTTGAAACCACCACCCAGTGGTGGTTTGGGCGGTTGGTGGTTTGGATTCCTGGATTCTTTTGTGAAAGGGATTGTTTCCCCTTCGGGCACCTCTAGGATACAAAAAAACACCAATTGACCATTCGATGAGCTTGGATTCCAAGTGAACTCAAAAAATATTCTCCCAAATGGTGCTGAAAAATGGTGATGAATCCCATGGTAAAATCCATAAAAAGATCACCAAATCAAAACAAAATCCCAGATAAAAAGGATTGATTGGTCTGGGCAATTTATTATAAATCCTAAACCTGAATTAAGGATATGGATGTTTCCTTAAATGGTGGTACCCCCAAAAAAAATATGTAAACATTCCTTCTGAGAAGTATATTCATGTACATATATATGTGTGTATATGTGTATATACATACCTATGTAAAATGGATGAGCGCTGGTCTTATGCCAGCTTGTCAAAAAAATGGATGAGTACCGGTCTTATGCTGGCTTGTCATAAAAATGGATGAGTACCGGTC